>VXAB01006222.1:0-23915 GCA_013399175.1 Odontophorus gujanensis
GCCGCAAGGCCGGACTCACCGTCAGGCTGCTCTCCTTACTCTGCCTCCGTGGCGCCGCCGGGGACCCCGGGGTCTGTGGAGAGAAACGGATGGCATCGTCAAGAGCGCGCTCGGAGCCCAGCATGGCGGGCACAGGCCGTGCCGGGGCTAGGCGGACGCCATGGCCCATCGGCGCGGGGAGGGGCGGGAGGCGGTGTCGCCGGCGGTGAGGACCGCGCCCCCTCGCCGCTCCCTGTGAGGGCGGACAGCAGGGCTGCCAAGGCGTGCGCTGCGCCCTGCATTGGCCCCACGGCTCTGTGCTGTGCCCGGCGGCTGCGAGTGACCCGGGGCGTTGTGTGGAGGGAGCGCTTCTGAGCCATCCGGGGCTTTGCTGCAGCCTCTGAGCACGCTGCAGCCTGAGATCGGCAGCCGTTGTTCTGCCGCTCTGTTTGCGACTGTTCATCGGAGTGGGCAGCATGTCACTGCTATGTAGAAAGCCGTAAACAAGGCCTGGCCCTGCGCCCGGCACGGCACGGCGCGGCGCTGCTTTGAGCTTCGTTGTAGCTCTTTTCTCTTGACCTGTTTCCAGGAACTGCGGCTGAGCTTTCCCCAGCATTTGCCTGCATGATGGCTGCTGCCCTGGTCCTGGAGCACACCTGGAAGTGGCTATCCCACAGAATAATGCTGTGCTGCTGGGAGCAGGTGCAGAGGTAGTCAGGACACAGCAGCCCACACATAGGACCGGAGTGTGCCCAACTGAACCAGAATCTGGGGTGTGGAGAACAGCTCTATAAAAAAAAATCCTTCCTGCAACCAGCAACACATGGCAGACGTTTTCCTCACTAAGGACTCTTCTGCAAAAGCATCGACAGCTCCCAAGAAAAGCTGGCTCCCACATGGACGTGGAAACAGGCTGCTCTCAGAAATAATGGCAGCAGCACCTTGTTGCAGATCCAGCACAGGTTTGAGGCATCAATGAAGCCAGGACTTGAGTTTGGGAAAACTGGTAATTAAAGAGTAATGGGAAGAATGTATGATGGAGGTTGTTGAAGTGAATGAAGGAAGCAATGAACAGGACTCCTGTCAGCCGGGTTGCTGAGTGAGCTCAGCAGAGCTGAGAAGGGCTTGGAAATGGACCCTCTAGGTACCTCTAAAGTGAATTTGAGCAAACTGAGTGTAAAAGGTTTACCTGAATCAGACTCAGCACCATAAAAACAGAAAAGATTAGAAATAAAGTTCTGGGGAAGTTAGTTAATCTGACTTGCTGGTATACGAAGTAGATACCTTCAAAAAATTGGATTTGTTGCACAGGGATTTAAATTGCTTGTTTTAAAGGAACTCAGATCCTGCAAGTTGAAGTGGGTTCTTTGAAGGAGATGAGGAAGGTGGGTGAACAGAGGTGTCCGCCAATGGCTGTGGAGGTTTATAAAATGGTTTTGGGTTTCTGTTGGTGCCTATATGCTCTGCCTCCAGCCTGTGTAAGCTGCTCAGAGAGGAAACAGTGCAAGTTAGTTAAATGAGAGATGTTGGTCAGATGGATGTGGAGCCTGAAATGACAGACTGTTGCAGGAAATGCCATGAACCCATGCAGAATAACCTAGCAACTGATGGAGAAATGAAAAAGAACCGAAGTCCTGAGCCCTTTTTCCCAGCCAGCAGATGGGGAAGTTCAACTCACCAGGAGTACAACCCAGAAACACTGCTCAGCTGTTGCTGTTTTGGCAGGGAACAAAGAATCTCATGGGAGAATCTAGACAAGGGCCCTGATCTGCATTCACAGATCTGCAGGGAAGACCTTCCTGTAGACAAAAGGTGGTGCAATCAACAGTGCAGAATTATTGAGTGAAAATTTAGAGTGAATCTCTAGTTCATCTTGAATGATGAACTATGAATAATCTCTAATCTTGACTATATGATAATCTCTAACTTGAATAATCTCTAATTCATCTTGAATGCTAGCCCGGGGTGATGATGGGTGCGGCACAGGCTGTGAAAGGCACAGAGGAGGGCCTGTGAAAGGACACGCTGACACGGATGAAGTAATTCAGAAAACAGCTTTGCTCAAATTCTTCATGAATAATGTCTTTGGGAGGAAAGACTGCAAGAAAATACAGTAAGAATGAGGTACGGGTGGATGTTCATGTCTAGAGAGGACTGCTAGAGACAAGCCTGGAGTTCAGGCTGAAATGGTAGGACATTTTGCAGGGTTGTTAATGATGACTAAAGTGGCCTCCAGGAATTTTCAGAAAGAAGTGATGGGACACAAAAGCTAAAAGTATTTTGGTATTTTGTACTGTTTTACCAGCAGATTAAAAAGAATGACTTTTCTAAATGCAATGAATCTGATTGATGTGATAGTTTCTTAAAGAAAATGCCTCTCGACATCCTCTCTAGCAAGCTACTTAAGCAGACATCTACTTATGTCTGGATAGCACTGCTTGGACTTCATTCCCCAAAACTTACCTGAGGGTCCCCACTTGCTTTTCGGAGATTCATGTGAGCAGAGTCTAGTTGGTGTACTGGGGTCCCAGAAGTGTGGTAGCCATTCACTGTCAGGACACATTGTAAGAAATGAGCAGACTTGCCACATGTTACAGATTTATAATTACACATTTTAAAATCAAGTCATGTAAGTGAATATCAGTGTATGTACTCTACTGAAATTCAGCCCATGGGCCCATTCTGCCCTCAGCATCCTGCAGCAAGCTTGTATCAGCAGTTATGACAGGAGTGAGTGAGCTAAGAGTCAAAAACTGAGGCCCCAAAATGCCAAACAGTTCATGCAGCCCATAGTTTGGTAAGATGATGTGCTTGAAGAAGCAGGGTATGTAAAAAGCAAGGGTTTAATGGAAATGGGCTGTTGATGCCAAAAAAGCATGCCTTGTAACATGTACACAGCTGTAGGGCTCTTTATGTTTGGAAAATAATGAGCAAACAATAATGCTCAAAGTAGGGTTAAAAGTAGATACACAGCTATGTTGCATATCCTATGGTCACAACAAAATACACAGTGTTCAAGCATACTTCCCACTCAGCTCAGTCAATAATGACCCACATCAGTTTCACAAAAAAACTGGCTGAAGACATTCTCTAGACTGCATTGTTTACAGTCAGTTGTTAGAACTGACATTTTAATTCTAGTGCAATTTCTGCAGCTTTTTAGCTGATTCTGCTACGTGATTCCCCCAGAAGCAAACTGGACAGCCTTGCAGTTACCACATTAGCACAATCCTCATGCCCATGTGCTGTGCAGGGTGCAGCTGCAGGCTGCCCACATTCCCTGCACCTGCTGCTCCCATGGCTGCAGGAAGCAGGAGGCAGATGTGCTCCCCAGAGCTGGCAGCCCCTGTCAGCCTCTGTGCTCCAGGATGACCACCTTACCCTGAGCAGGTACATGGGGCATGCCAACAGACCCACTGTTTGGAAACAGTGGTGGGATGGATTGGAATGAAGAGCCCCAACCATGTTTACTCTGCTGCACGACTGTGTACATGAAATACAAATCCCATCTAAACACAGCATTATTGTTTGATTTGCTGACTGGTAGAGAAGGCAGTTCACCCAATGCAGCACTCATGAATGGCAACACAGAATACCTGCTGGACTCTGTTGTGTCACAGGGCTCTTCGGGGTCCCAGGCACACTGCTTGGCCGCTCCCAGGTTGTCTCTGTTGGAAGGAAACAGCAGTGTAAGGGTGACTGAGGCCTAAAGCATTATGTGCCTGTGACACACAAACAGCTCCAACACGTTTTCTGCTCCAAGGCTGCACCCCATGAGGAGGTGTCTGTGCCGCCTCGTGCTCCTCATCTCCTCTCTTATCCCTCTGCCTTCCCTTCCCAGACCCACTCCACAGCAACCAGCAACAGCATCATGGTTTCCTCCAGTGCAGCTCTTCCTCAGGGGCACTTGAGGAAAGCAGGGCCACAGCTGCATGTGGAAGTCCCTCCATGTGGAACATAGCTGTGACTCAAAAGATGTAGTTTCAGTGACAGGAATACAGACTACAGCACATTTTTCCCCCTTCAAAAAAGACTGTTGCCCCAGCAAATTCTACTTGAGTCCCTTAACAAATGCATGTAACACCACTTTTGATATTCAAAAGACTGCTGCTGCTCTTTCCCTCATTTCTCCTCTAGTTCAGTAATTTTGCTCATTTTCGTAGCAAACAGAAAATCATCCTTGGTCACATGCTAAACACAGAGGATTTTATTGAAAAATGTCATTAAAGTTGCAAATGGCAGATAGTGGAATTAGAAGAGAAACTTCTCTAAAAGCGTAGCTATAAAACTCAAGCCAGCATTCCTATAGAACAAATATGTTGGTATCAAACAAAAATAGATACTGTTGTCTGCCAGGCAATATCAACTAAACAAATAATCAAGTCAAAGTATCAACCACTTCATTTCAAACTGTGACTCCCAAAACCCATCCAGGAGCCATCTAACATAACCTGAAAAAAAAAAAAAAAGCCTGAAATCCTGCATCTCTCTCAATATTTTGAATGTGAGTTGGCACATGACAACAGGCCTTCATTTGGGATATCAGGAAGAGGATACCAGATATGATAAAGCTGGAGGACTGCTATCCACTCTTGGCCTTTCAATCTGGGTCACATGAGGTTGTGACTAGGAAATAAAAAAATATAAAAAAATATCAAAAAAGACTTTATATCACTTGGGATGAAAAAATAGCATTGGTGGACAACGGAAGCGAAGCTGATGTTGTCTACCTGGACTTGTGCAAGGCCTTTAACATGGTCATAGAATCATAGAATGGTTTGGGTTGGAAAGGACCTTCAAGATCATCTGGTTCCAACCTCCCTGCAGGGGCACCTCCCACTAGACCAGGTTGCTCAAAGTCCCATTCAGCCTGTAGCCCCATCCAGATACAGTCTTACAATGTACCTTTAAATAGGAGAGCTATGAATTTGAAGGCTGGACTGGTGGATAAAGAATTGGTGGGGTGGAATGGTCATAACCAGAAGTTTGTTATCAATGGCTTTATGTTAAGGAGGAAACTGGCAATGAGTGGTGTCTCTCAGGGGTCCGTTTTAGGACCAGTGCTCTTCAGTATCTTTATTAACATTGACAGTGGAATTGAGTGTACCCTCAATGAGTTTGCTGATGACACCAAGCTGAGTGGTGCAGTTGACACAATAGAAGGGATGCCATCCAGAGGGACTTGGGCAGTCTCAAAAAGTGGGCACACTAGAACCTAATGAGGTTTAAAAAGGCCGAGTGCA
The DNA here is from genome assembly GCA_013399175.1 of Odontophorus gujanensis. Lineage (NCBI taxonomy): Eukaryota > Metazoa > Chordata > Aves > Galliformes > Odontophoridae > Odontophorus > Odontophorus gujanensis. Next base: position 5,223 of record VXAB01006222.1, read on the forward strand.
AGGTATTACACCTGGATCAAAGCAGTCCCAGATATGAGTGCAGACAGGGATAAGAACTCATTGAGAGCAGCCCTGCTGAGGACTTGGGGTTCCTGATGGCTGAAAAGCTGGACATAAGCCAGCGGTGTGCACTTGCAGCCCAGAAGGCCAGCAGTATCCTGGACTGCATCAACAGAGGGGTGGCAGCATGAAGAGAGAGGTGACTGTCCATCTCTGCTCTGCCCTTATGAGGGCCCATCTGGAGTACTGTGTCTAAGCCCTGACCCTGGAGTCACTGGAGAGGGTCCTGAAGAGGGCCACAAAGATGACTTGAAGGGCTGAAGTACCTCTCCTATGGCTGAAGTACCTCTCCTATGAAGAAAGGTTGAGGCAGTTGGGTTTGCTTAGTTTGGAAAATAAAAAGCTCTGGGGAGACTTCACTGCAGCCTTCCAGTACTTGAGTGGAGCACAGAAGCAGGAGGGGGACTGACTTTTTACACTATGTGATAGTGACTGGACAAGGAGGAATGGCTTTAAGCTGAAAGAGGGGATACTTAGCTTAGATGTTAGAAAGAAGTTTTTTACTCAGACTGTGGTGAGGCACTGGCACAGGATGCTCAGAGAGGTTGTGGGTGCTCTATCTCTGGAGGAATCCAAGGCCGGGTTGGATGGGATCCTGGGCAGCCTTATCTGGTGGTTGATAACCCTGCCCATGACAGGGGTGTTGGAATAACATGATCTTTAAGGTCCCCTCCGTTCTAAGCCATTCTATGATTCTAGGGTAGGAGAGGCTGAGAGAATTGAGAAAGCACTGTTTTATTGCTTTTCATATACACATTCATGCACATACATACAGACAGACATTTACTTAAGTGCTGCTTCAGGCTCCTCATTTCAGAGAAAGGGATCCCAAATTCCTCATTTCAGGAACTGCAGAGCCCAGAAGGGGGAAGGTGCTATACCCTCAAACCTACGGTGCTCACATCCCTGAAGATACACACTCTGCTGCTTGCTCTGTCCCTCTCTTCTTATTTTGCCTGCAAATCAAAATATTTTGACTATTTTTTTCTCTTGCAAATGCAGAGCCTAGTGAACTGGAAGCTTTGATGAATCAGTGAGGAAATATTTAAATTATGCTCAGCTTTTTGTGAATTGGGTAGCAAGTTAATAAATTTTACTCTCGGCCAATGAGGCAGGATTGGAATGTGTTAACTGAACAGAAGGAAAATAAAGTGTTAAGAGTTGTCTTTTCAGAGTCATCTTATTTCAAAACATGCCTCTGTGTGGTTAAATAGATAAAGTATGATTTATGATTATTGCATTGTAAAAGAATAGAATATGCTTCTCACATTATTAGTTATTTTTTCTAATATAAATACTTGTTTACTGAATGTTGTAATGAGCTGACTTGAAGACCCGTTCTTGGAGGTTTAGGAGCAACTCTGTACAGAGGAATTGTGTTGTCCACTCTTGCAATGCCAAAGTGCAATCCACAGTCAGTTTTCATAACTGACTTGGGCATTAGCAGTAAAAAGTTACTTCAGTTACTTTCACACATTTTATGCAAGCATAGCTTTAGCATTTTGAGACTGTACAGAGAAATGGACTTAAACCTAACAAATAAATTTGAAACATAATTAATTGGTCAAAATTCCCAGCTGCTTCTAGTGAGTGGACTCCGCTTTGCCTGCTGGCTGTTGTGGAGTTGGTCTTCTGCCACACAAAAACTCCAGATACATAACTTGAAGGCAGAAATTTTGTATATAAAAACCCATTGCTCAGCAGTTAGCATAGTTGTGAAAGTAATCCAAAGCACTTAGTATTTTCAAACGACAGGAATTTTCAAAATACAGAAACTGATTGTAGAGCAATGCACATTGAAAAATAATAATTAAAAAAATCTATAGAAATGTATAAAATATGAACATTTTATTGGACAGGAAACGGTAAGAACAAGAATGTTTTAGACCTCTCTTCTTTTGAATGTTGAGAGAAAAGAAAATCCCTTCCTGTGCACGCAGTAATAGTGATATTGTGGCTGCATAAGCACAAGTAGAATGACCCTAAACGAGGACTGTACTACTGTGCTGCCATCTACTGCAAGACACAACTACCACATCTACCAAGATGAAATCGCAACATTACGAATTTCTCTGCCGCTTAGTCATTATTAGAAGTGAACACATGTAGGGAAAAATGATGTTTTTCCACAACCACAAAGAGAAGACTTGGTGAGAGACAGCATCCTATTTGATACAGCCAAGACATCTGCGTGAACTGGAGTATCAAATACAGATTTTGATCCTGGAAAATCTGAAGACTAGTTGTAGTCCTGTGGTAAAACAATAGTCACTCCTTTTAGGAATATATTCAGTATCAGTCAATATTTTATATCCCATCCAATCTTCATGAGAGCAAAAAGCTAAAACCTCTATGAGAGTGTAATGTAGCACTGGCAGACCAACACTGAAAACTGCTGTTCTCCTTTATCAGTCACATGATAATCATTCTGTTTAGTCAGTGAGTGGAAGGAATAATTAGTAGTTTCTTTGTCACCCTCTGGACTGTGAAGGAGCTCTGTGAAGAGAAGGAAGTCTTACAGCCCTGACATGGAGGCATGGGAGATATTTGTAAATTAATTACTAAAAGCAAGGTGGTAGAAAGCCACTTATTCAAAGTGAAATCACAGAATCACAGAATGATTGGGTTGGAAGGGACCTTCCAGTCTTCCCAGCCCCAGCCCCTGTCATGGGCTGGTTGCCACTCAACAGTTCAGACTGCCCAGGGCACCATTCAGTCTGGCCCTGAACACCTCCACGGATGCGACACTCACACATCTCTGGGAAGAGCTGCCAGGGCTTCATCGCTTCTGGGTATCACAGAATCACAGAACTGTAGGGGCTTGGAAGGGACCTCAAGAGATCACTTAGTCCAACCCCCCTGCCAGAGCTGCTCCCTAGCCCAGGTTGCACAGGGAGGCGTCCAGGTGAGTCCTGAACGTCTCCAGAGAAGGAGACTCCACCACCTCTCTGTGCAGGCTGTGCCGCACTGTGAAGAAGTTCCCATGCACATTCATGCAGAACTCCCTATGCTTCAGTTTGTGGTCATTTCTCCTCGTCCTATCTCCACACACTGCTAAGAAGAGTCCAGCCTCGTTCCTTTGCCTCCCGCTCCTTTGATGATGTGGATTGGATCCCCTCTGAGTCTTCTTTTTTCAAGACTGAATAGACCCAGGTCTCAGCCTCTTATACATAAGAGAGGCGTTCCACGTCCTTTATCATCTTTGTAACCCTCTGCTTGATTCTTTCAAGAAGATCTCTGACTTTTTTGTACTGAGGTGCTCAGAACCAGACATATTCCTCTCAAAGAAACAACCGTTTGCAGCTATAACTTTCAGTGACTGTTACGATGAGAATAAATGGGTCTTAATTATGATGGGACAAGTAATGTATAAGTAAATAATGAACAAGTAAAGTTCATGCTTTCCAAGAGACAAAAGCTGTTCAGTAAATAAGAAAGTAACACCACAGACAAGAAAAGCCTAGAATGCACTGTGAATGACTGAGAATGCAAGATGGTAGCAAGCCACACAAACACTTGTCTTGTATGTTAATGTCATCTTTAATGTGATGGGCAAGGTAGCTGCAGTGCTATTGTTTGACTAATGCAAGAGATATTACAGCTGCAGCACATCAGAGAATTTCTTCAGCATCATCAAATATTTTCCTGCTAAATCTACCGCCCCCACACAGTATTAAACCACTCCCAAAGACACTGAGCACCCATATGTTTAGCCACATGGTAGCTGTGCACTCCGCATACGTAGTGCATTCGAACTTTGCAAAGCAAAGTAATTCTAGCGCTCTCCACTTGAAAAAATACACCAGTGTCACCAGTGCTACTAAGCCTGGAAACTTTTCTACATGCCTTTACAATCCAGATTATATGCATTCTCCTCTGCTCTGCCAGCACAATTCAGTCAATGCCTTACAAAAATTTCCTGTCGAAAAGAGGATTAACTGAATGTCAAAGAAGAGGAGATTGCGCTCTTTGCTTTTCTTAAAGATAGATAAATACTGTTTATGCATAGAACATAGTTTTAAGAATCTACGTGAAGTACACAGTTCCTTACACCTTTCAGAAATCAGATAGCATTTCAACCCTCCCATCCTGACTGTTCAAGTTTAGCTTCTTGGTCCCTTCCCCATCATGCCTTCCTGTGCCTTCATTCATGTCTCTTCTCATTTGACATCACAACACAGAACTACAGTTATTATAGGTAAGGAAATATTGTACTAGGAATTACTGTAGAAATATGTTTGCTTCAGATTATGCCACTGTAGACCTGAAAAAGGGGAGAGGCTCAGCCCTAGAAAACTGCACACAGGTATTAGCAGTCCTATCACTGCATGAACTGTATATGTGCTATGTGCTAAACAATGCACTGTATAGAAATGTGGGCAGAAGACAGCAGTTCTATTTTTCTCACTTCGGCCTCTGAAAATGGAAGCTAGAAACCAACTCTACAAAATATCAACATACAAGTTCTTTGACTGCCAGATGGGAGACATTCAGGGCAGAAATTATTTCATCTCACATGCACCAGCCTCCAAATCACCTAGTGGTTGTTCAGATGTGCTCAAGGTTGAATGTAAACATTAGTACTCTATTCTGTACTCTGTCCCAGGCAGGATTTCTTTCTATTCTCAGTCCTTCCATGAGCTCATGTACATGAAAGATTTTGAAAGCTTCGCACCTTGTGATTTTGCAACCCTAACCAGCCTGGAGAAACACACTTCCTGTAATTCCAGCTTTTCTACAGCTTCTGGCTGACTTGCTGTAAGGGTAAATGTCTTAGGAAGGGACATCCCTATAAACAGGAACAATGAGCAATCTCAGCCAAATTGGTAAAAGGGACACAGGCTGTAAGGACCAAACAGAGGTATGCAGCAATTCACTTTGCTTCAATTCAATAAACATTTAGTGGCTTCTCTTAATTAAGACCATACTACACAACTCCTCACCTGAGTCACAGAGAGACTAGAGGTGTGTGCCTACAGCACTGAGGTGAGCTGCGACTTGAGCAGTTCTTTTCAGCTATGAAGGTGACAAGATAACTGTGAGTCCCTGGAGGCCTTATTTCATGTTTATCCAAACAGGTCAACACTGGATCTGAACTCTGAGCCCAATGTTAGTGCAGATGGAGAGCTGACCTTCCAGGGATGGAAGCCACCACTCTTCGGTGAGGTGATGCTGATACAAAGGTCAGCACAGATTTGATGAGGAAGAAATAGCAAAAGCTCCTGTGTTCCATTTTTCTTCTAAATCAAATAATTGAATTGGAGAGATGGCAGGGGAGGAGAGGGAGGTCAGGAAGGAGTCAGGTTGGCTCAGAATTTTAGGAATTAAGTACAAGGATGATTGCCACTGTCTCTTGTTGTCCTATGTTCTTTTATTTTTTTTCCCTGACTGGAGGGGAATGTGAGATAGTATGGGCAGGCAGCTAGAACAGTGGGCACCCCAAGTGTTCTGGTACTTCACTAGGGAGGCATAAATCACTACAGTGTGCTGGGGCCTGGCCCATGCCTACTGACCCCTCTTCAACACTAATCAGTACCCCAAGATTTGATGCATCAGGCCCTGCCATTGCTCCAACCCCTTCAACAGACTCTACCGTTCAACCAGAACCTGTATCAGTTGCCCCTGTATACAAGACAAAAAATGGGTGTGAAAGTCAGCTGATTTAGTATGGAAATAAACTCCTACTAAAACAAGGATGAAAGAAGATGAGGATGAAGCAGGGCTACCACAGGGATGAGAGGAGGATGTCAAAACTCACAAAGGAGGCAATAACTATCTGACCTCTGAGTGTGCTGCAAGATATGTGAAAAGACTTCAGACATCTTCCAGGCATGAACATTGTCACCTCACTGCTCTAGTTCTGGGATAACATGGCCAGTAGTCTGGACTTACCGGGAAGTTCAGATCTCTTTCTAGGGAACAGGGCACTAACAAAGCAATTTGAAAAGGGACACCAGCCTTTACCCTATGAAGGTGGCTCCTGTCAACCGTGAAGGAAAAGATGTCGTTTCAAGGAAGATCTGTTGTGGAGCACCATGGAAAAAGGTATCCAGTACCTAAGGGAATTAGGTATGTAATACTGACCTAAATAATCATTTATCCCAAATTCCAGATGACATCAGGTGCCCCCAACATATGCAGTGGAAATTTGTAGGTAGTGCACCATCACTGTATGCCAATACAATGGCAGCAGTAACCTGGAAGTTGGAAGAAAATCCAGTGGTGGATGAACTACCTAGGCTACTTCAACAATTTGAAGAAAATCAATATGCCTTGCTCCTCACCTATATGGACCAGTATCTCAGCTATAAGTATGCATTCCTGTGCTTGAGAGAGAGAATATAGTGGTTACACACCACATGCCATCCTGTAGTTTTACCTGCATGACCATGAAGAGGATATGAAAAAGTGTGATGGAAATTCCACCTTGAACATACAGGAGCATGTGAACTGTGAGGAATAAAACTGAAAAAGGGGATTCTTCCAGGAAAATGGCAGCTCCAGTTTCCAGTAGGCAGTCTCCCAGATTATGAAGATGCTCTGATCCTATTTCTGAAGTAGATAGTAAACCTTTAGGTTTGCCTTCATGAGAAGTGAGTGATGAATACAGTAACAAGCCAGATATAGGAAAGGGACAAATGGGTTTATGGACTGTGTGGATTTGATGACATGGCACATCAGAATCAAACGAATATAAGGCTCCAGTCGACACTGGTGATCATACCATCAAGTTATAAAGAGGCAGAACCCATCTGCACTTATGAAGAGAGAAGTGGATCAGATCACAGGAGCTAACTACATTGGAGGCCAAAGTGAGCCTAATTGTAAATGAATGGCAAAAGCATCCCACTGTGACCAGACCAGAAGCTCTGTGCATCCTTGGTTCAAATTACCTCAGGAGAGGGTACTTTAAGGGCCTAAAATGGAACCGATGGTTTTTTGGTATAGCTGTATTGGAGATGGAGCAACTGTCTATCTTGCCTGATATCTCAGAGGACCCTTCCTTGTTCTGCCTTCTGTGGGATTGCGTGCTAAATACTACCACAGCAGTGTGCCAGCAGCAGTACTAAACCAACTTGGATTCCCTGATTCCTTTTCATATACTGAATCATCAACTGGAGAACCAAAGAGTAATCAGTAAGACTTGCTCACTATTCACTAATCCCATGTGGCCAGTGCAAAAGTCAAAAAGAGTGGAGGCTGACAGTGGACTTTTGTGGCCTGAATGAAGTCCCACCACTGCTATGTGCTGCTGTAGCAGACATGCTAGAATTCCAATATGAACTAGAATCAAAGGCGGCCACAATTTATATCACCAGTGTGGTATCACCAGTGTGGTATCAGTTCCCCAGTTCCTCTGGCAGCAGAGTACAGGCCACAGTTTGCTTTCACTTGATGAGGAATCCAGTACACCTGGAATTGACTGTCCCAGGGGTGGAAACACAGCCCAACCATTTCCCTTGGACAGATCCAGACTGCCCTGGCACAGGGGAACCTCCTGAACAGTTATAATACAGTGATGACATCATTGTGTGGGGCAACACAGCAGAAGTTTTTCAGAAAGGGATGAAAATAATCCAAATCCCGAAAGCCAATTTTACTGTAAAGCGAAGTAAGGTTAAGGGACCTGCACAGAAGTTCTTAGGAATAAAACAGCAAGACAGATGTCATCAGATCCCCACAGATGTGATCAGTAACTGTTATGTCCTCACCAACTAGCAAAAAAGGAAACACAAGCTTTCTTAGGTCTTGTGGGTTTTTGGAGAATGCATATTCCAGATTACCATCTGATTGTAAACCCTCTTTATTAAGTGAACCACAAATATTTCACATGGGGCCCTGACTGAGCAACAACAGCTTTTGAAAAAATGAAAACAGGACGCAGTTCATGCAGTAGCCCTTAGGCCAGTCTGGGCAGGACAAGATGTAAAAAACCATGCTCTACAGCACAGCTGGGCAAAATGGCCCCACCTAGAGCCTCTGGCAGAAATCCTCAGGGAAGACTCGAGGTCGACTCCTAAGGTTTTGGAGTTGAGGATACAGAAGAGCCAAGACCTGCTGTACTCCAACTGAAAAAGAGATACTGGCAGCATATGAAGGGGTCCAAGCTCCTTCAGAAGAGTTTGGTACTGAAACACAGCTCCTCTTGTCACTCTGACTGCCTTTGCTAGGCTGGACGTTCAAATAGAGGGTCCCCTCCACACATCATGAAACTGATGCTATGTGGAGTAAGCAGGTCGCACTGATCATACAACAGGCTCAAACAGGAAAAGCCCCGACACCCAGGAATCTTAGAATTGATTATGGGCTAGCCTGAAGACAAAGATTTTGGAGTACTGCCACAAGAGGTGATGTTCCACTCTGTTACAAACTATGAGAGTATGAAAAGCAATATGCCCTGTTCACTGATATGGGTTCTGTCACGTTGTGGGAAAGCATCAGAGATGGAAGGCTGCTGTACAGATCCTTACAGGATGAGCTGTAGAAACTGTTGGAGGAGAAGGTAAATTAAGCCAATTTGCAGAAGTCTATCCAGCTTGCTTTAGATATTGCTGAACAAGAGAACTTGAACAGTGTTCCACCTCTACACTGACTTACAGATGGTCACCTTGTGGGTGCCCTATGGGTGTGGCTACAGCAATGGAAGCAGAATAATTGTCAGCTCAGAGGCAAACTCATCTGGGCTGCTGCATTATGGAAATATATTGCTGCTCAGGTAGAGAACATGGCTGTAAAGGTACATCATGTATATGTCATCAAGGAAGAGATGCAACATATTGGCAGGCTCAGGATTGAGGGGTGGACTTGAATGTGGACACTACTGCACAAGTTATGGATGAGCGTGAAGCACGTTAAGCAAACCAGGTGCATAATCTCTTTGGTACAGAGGACAATGGCAGAAATATAAATATGGGGAGGCCTGGCAGATGGATTATATCATGTTCGCACAAATCCACCATGGCAAGCATCATCTGCTTACAACAGTGGAAGCAACTGCCAGATTGCTGGAAACATACCCCATGCCACATGTTTCTGTCTGAAATGCTATCCTGGGCACTGAAAAGAAAGTCTTTTGGTAACACGGCACCCCAGAAAGAACTGAGTGAGACAATGGGACTCATTTCCCAAACAGTCTCCTAGATACCTGGGCCTAAAAGCATGGCATCCCCTATCATGCACCAACCTCCGGGAAAACTGAACTATACAATGGACTGCTTAAAACTACACTGAGATCAGTGGGTACTGGGACATTCAAATACTGGAACACACATTTTGCAAAGGCCACTTTACTTAGTCAGCATTTGGAGATCTGCCAATAGAATTGGCCCTGCCCAATGAAACTTTGCATGTACTGTAGAAGGAGATAAAAGTCCCTGTAGTAGACATGAAAAACATGCTGGGCAAGACCCAGGTTAGTCCTCCCACAGGCAAAGGCAAGCCCATACATGGGCTTTTTGCTCAAGGACCTGGGTGCACTTGGTGAGTAATGGAAAAGAATGGGGAAACCTGGTGTGAACCTCAAGAGGATCTGATGCTGGGTGAGAACAGCCAATAATTTGAATTAAATAATACTGCATGGTTGCTATAGTTGCTGCATTACCAATGGTATTACTTTAATAATCACCCAAATTAAAGAATGAATTCTCATCTTTTTCTCCAAAGCAGAACTGGCTTCAGCATGCAACAAACCAGCACAATGCATCATCCCTCCTGCCCTGAAAGACTGCTATGACAGATAAAGCCCAAAGTCATGAAATAAATGAACTCCACGGCCAATTTAGAGGGATGGCCCATAGACCATATCTGTAACTAATTAGGATGAATGGGAAAAAAAAAAAAAAGGTGTGTGAAGGTGTGTGTGGGGGGGGTCTGAATATGACATAAATGATATGGAATAAGGGGTGGATATTATTCTGGTTTCAGCCCAGACAGGGTGAGTCAGGCCACTCAGTGGGGAAGAGCTGCTGCCACGATGACACAGGGTAGGGGGATGGGGCAGAGCCAGGCCAGGTGGCCTGAACTGGGCATTGGGTGATTTCATACCAGGTGGCACCATGTGGAAGGTCATAAAGCAGTGGGAGTTGGCTGGGGGTGGCCACTGCTGGGCATCAGTCAAAGGGTAGGGAGACACTGTATTGCTGGTGGGGTGTTTGTCAGTGAGCAGGCATTACTTTTGAGTACATTTATTCATTTGTATACATACATGACGGCTGTTCTGAAAGTAATGCCTTATATTTTATTATGTTGGCTCACAACATCAGAGACAGATGTCACTGGGATAGCAGTAGAGGTTGAACCTTCCCGCCAATATCTGGTTACACGTTGTTGCTGTGTGATAGATAGCAGCAGAGGGGCACTCTGACAAAATACCATCTTGATGTGGAAGTGCAGATGAAGTAAAGGTGGAAAACTGAATTCCTCCATTAGGAAAAGATTTAACATTTATGGAGACCAATCAGTGGATGTGTTCATTTGAACTGGTGGGTGGTGTGTTTCAGCAGTGGCAACAGTGACACTGGGTTACCTCTGTTGGTGCCGATTTCAAGTTACACGTCATGCAGGCTCTTGTTCATCACTGGCAAAAAAAGCATAGCTGATGGCTATGGCTGTGTTGAAAAAACAGTATTTTCAGCTGAGAATTTGCTCTATCAAATATTGTTGTGCTCTTTGTATCTGTTGGTATTTCCATGGAAATAAATAGGAAGCATTACTTTTCCAGCAACCTGCATATACAGTTATCATCCCAATTTTGCTTCTGTGTTCCTTTTCAGTCTTAGTATATAGTTTTTATCTCAACCCATAAGTTCTATTTCATTTCCAGTTCTCTCTCTCGTCCCCCACTCCAGGGGACAGTGAGTGAACAGCTGTGTGGTGCTGAGCTGCTGGTGGTTTAAGCTACAACAAATGGCTCATGATCGAGTCCAACCAGGTTCAAAGGATGATAGCCAGCAGGCGCAGATAACCAACAGTGTGAAGTTTTTGTTGACTAGCCCTTTCACCTATGCAGACTGGTCTGTTCCATGAGAACTGTTCCAGTTCTGTCATTAAACTTTTTTCCAGCAGTCTTTTTTCCATGTGAGGACACGGTCTCAAAATTCTCTTTCTTTTCAGTTAAACACTAATGTCCTTGTGTTTATCATGTAAAGACAATGAAAATTGGATCACACACACAGTGGCAATACTACTATGGTCAGATAAGACACAGGCAGATAGTGATAATGTGGAAGGACACTAAACTTAGGAAACAGGTGACAGAATAATACTGACAGTTTCTGGTATTTTGAAGGCTCATAAGAATTTTGTTACATGTCTCTAAAATCTCATTCCCTCCCAGATATGAGAATGCGTATGTTGAGTTGCCATATCTGAATAGCTTGAGCTGTAATGAGAAATAAAACCTGGTTAATCTTAAAAACTACCCTCTACTTAGCGTGAGAAAGGAAGCAAGTGGTGACTGCTCGCTGGTGTAGCAGACATACAAGGAATATTTGGAAAGGCAATTTGTCAGACTGGACTGGTCATCCAACATGTCTGTGTTTTCAGGAGGAAGAAGCAGAACTACACAAAGTGTTCAGGCAGGGGAGCAGCCCAGAGCTCCACCGCACCAAAACTTATATAGCTTTTGCTCCCTGACCTACTGTCCTGGTTTCAGCTGAGAAATTCAGTTGATTTTCTTCATCTTGCCTGATATGATGCCATGCTTTGGCCTTAGGAGTAAAACAATGTTGATGACATGCTCAAGTTTCACTTGTTGCTGGGCTGCACAGAGCCAATGATGTTTCAGATTCTCAAACTGCCCTGTCAGTGGGAACAAGGAACTGGGAGGGAACAGAACCAGGACAACTGACCCGAACAAGAAAACATATGACACTGTGTGAAAAAGCTATAAAACTAAGTTGGATAGAGGGGCTGCTGGGCAGTCAGACCCAACCTCTTAACATGCACCCACAGGCCATGCTTTCCACATCTTCCATTTTTCTTACTACTTTCTTCTGGGCTTTATCCAGCCTGCTTACAAGTTTCCTGAAGTGTAGAGCCCAAATAAGATAAAACATTCCAGTGGAGGCTTTATAATTTCTGGATAAAGTTGAAAGATTACTTCATGCCTCACACACAGCGCTTCTATTTATACGATGGAAAATACTGGATGTTTTTCTAACAGCACAAACCTGCTGGCCAGAACTCAGATTCAGATCCTCCAAAGCTTCTACATCTTCGTCTGTAAACTGCTCCATTGCCTGTCTTTGTCACTTAGTCAGTTACAATGAAATCTCCAATCTTAAGGACAGTCTTTACTGAGCAGCTTCTTACCCTCTTGGCAGCATGATTCTGAATTCTGAGCTTGTTTTGTGCAGTACACAATGTTCTCTCTCAGCTTCATTTAAAGTTAACATTTGAATAAGGACTTTCAATGTCAACATGCCATTCGTTACTGGCAAAACTGACTAGAATGAAGCCTAGTGAAGTCCCTGCAGGATTTCCTTCAGTGCAAACTTCCCTTGACAAGGGGCCATTGAGAACCACTCTTCTGAATATTCTCCCAGCAGTTCTGCAGCATCTTTATAGTAATTTCACAATGTTTTTCTTCTGTTTAGTTTATTCTGTTTAGTTTACTTTCCCACCAGCCAGCTTTCAAATTGCTCTTGCTGTTTTTAAGACTTGACTTCCTGTAACAGAGCTGCCCTGCTACACGTGGGGTCTTTGCCCTGCATGGAGGCTGCAGAGATGTTTAGCCACAATCCTGCCATCTAAGAGGGTACGCCTCATCAAATTACTTCTTGTTGGTGATGGAAGTGCTAAAATGGCTGTGACCTTGCCAAGAAAGCCTGCTTCTGCCCGTGCTCACCTTCTGTGAGGTGATGCTTTGACCTGCAGCTCTACACCATGGCGAGCCTGTGGCGGAAGCTATGTTGTGCTCCCACCCATCCCAGGGCTCAGCCACAACCCTGAATTTGGTGAACAGCCCCAGCCTAAGCCATTCTGGAATATATCTGACAGGGCAAATGGTTGGGCATGTATGATATCTGGAGTGCTGCAAAAGGACGTCTGTCACTGCGGGGATATCCAAATTCTGTTAAATTAACAGAACCCAATGCCTGGACCTTCCACATACAGTTAGCAGATGGCTGTCGTCTACCTCATGCATGAGAGGTATACAAAAGAATAATATAACAAAGAGAAATATAACAAAAGGGCATGTGCATGATAACAATGCATAAGGGATATGTTACACATATAAAATGAAACAGAAGCTTTGAGATCTTCATGGGCTTCATACTACAGAACACCTAGTAAAGCACATTTCAAGAAAAATGCAATGTTACATTTACTTTCTAACCTCAGTACTGAAGTTAAAAAAAAAGCCACTGCTTTCTAACACTAGCATTTAGATGTTTTGTGGAAGGCCATGTTGGGGTAACTCTGAACTCCAGCAGAAGTGGGATTAGAGACAGGTTCCATGCCAGCATCCTGTAGGCAGAGGCTGACCAGCTGCACTGGATGGAAGCGGCTGGACAGGCTCCCAAGGGCACATATGGAACATGGGAAAGGCAGACCCATGCTCCAGACCCAAGGCAGATCTGGAGCATGGCTCCAGACAAGGAGAGCTAAGGATGTTCCTGGGTGCTCTGACATGGACTTTGCCTCTTCTTCTACTCACTTTCTGGCCACTTTCCCCCATATCATTACCTGTGAAAGCACACTAGCATCTCCTAGTCCTCCCACCAAACAGCTGTTTGCTTTTTCTAGTTATTATTAGTTTATCCTCTGAAATTTCTGTATGAATTAGCAGAATTAAATAACCTATTCTCTCTGTTTCAGCTTCACTGCCTGACTTAGCAGTGGGTAGGCTTACCCCAGTGGGTAGGAGAGGCACAGAGCAAATAACAAAGAAATGCCCTGGTAGGAGGAATATTCTAAGTTATTTAAAATAGAGGAAAAAATACACTGAGTCTTCACAGCAGCCAAACACACCTGTTGTAAGCCATGAGAATAGCCTGTCATCTTTTCTTCAAAACCATTTGCTCCCTTACCAAGCTGAGTTTAGACTAAGTCTGAGATATAGAAATCCCTTTGTGGATTTAAAGATTTAAGGTAGGAAAAAACAAAGGAACATAAAGGTACAAGCCACTGTAACAAAGCTGGAAACAAACTGTATGGTAACTTTAGACAATCTTGGTGCTTCAGTGCCTGGAGAAGACACCCTTGATTTGAAAAGGTGGTTCTGATCAAGGCCCAGATTCTACACTTGAAAATGGAAGAAAACACCCAATGAGACTCAAACTAAAAATAACCCAGAAAGTTCTGTTTCATTCCCTTACCACTCTGAAACGCTATCCTCTTCTGGCAGGGAGATACACAGCTTCTTTCTCCAAGAATACCTTATACCTTTCTGTATCTATGATATGTTGTTGTATCTAGTAAGGAGAGCCCTCCACAAGAAAGTATGCACCTAAACATACACTCAGCAGGGAGCTTTGCGAAACTTTTTGGCTCCGGAAGTCTCCTTGTTAGGCTATTTGAAAAGGGTTCAGGCAGATTTCATCTTTCACTGTGAATCTTAGAGTACTCTTTCCTTCTCCAAGAGACAGTTCGGCCATCTGCCTTCATTAAAATGAGGACTTCCTCACTCCCATGAACATGCAAACATTCCTTCCTCAGATGGGTGGGAACTGCTCTGTTTGACCAACTGTTTAACATACTGTTGCCTCAAGAAGTTCCCTGCTATTCCATCAAGTGACTTACTGGCATGTTTAACTATGGCATGTATCTTGCATTTTGTAATAATCTGTGCATTAAGAAGAATGCCTTGTTGTACCCATCCAGATGAGATTAATATACACTGACTATGTCTGGCATTTGGCTGAGACCAAACACAATGGCACTCAGGTGGATAAATCTCTAACATGCTTCTATTGTAGGTGCACTCAGGATCCCCACTCTGCTGGTCTGCATGGATGCATCCCAGAGCTGTTACTTTTCAAGATATATCTAACAATAAACAGCCTACACGTCATCAGTCTTGCTGAAGATGGATCTCTGTCCAACAGGAAGAAATTATCAGTACTGTTTGATAAGAAGTGCAGTGTAGATGCACATTCTAGCAAAAGGAATGCTCATACACTACCTGTGAGACATTACTGCCATCAGCACCCAAAGCAGTATTTCCTGATCCCCCCTAGTCTCTTGTTCCATACCTGGTGGATAAGACAAAGCATCATTTCAGGTAATCTCAGCTGGAAAATCACAGGGGAAAGCAATATGCATAAGGTCCACAGTATTCCCTGGGGTTCGCAGTGTCACTTATCTGTCCAGATTTAATTTCAAACAATGTATGTCACCCCTTTAGTGGTTTTGTAGTAAGTCAACATGCAGCCAGGCAGCCCCCTTGTGAGTCACTATGTGGGAGCTGTTGCACATGTGGTCCAAAGAAAAGAACTGAGAGAATTCGTGAAGACTTGATGAGGTCTTGAAATAGTTTTTTATCATTCATCATAATAAAGAGTCAGTTGATTCCTGGGAGATATGTAAAATGGTTCCAACCTCATAAGCCAAGAATTAACTCATCAGCTGTTACTGGTGGGTAATGGTAAGCAATATACCTTTCAACTTTTTGGGCGAGGCTAGAAGCCAACCAGGAGCATGGCTAGTTTCTAGGAACATAGCTACCAGCCTGCACATTACCATGCTTGAGCAACTTAACAGTTACATCTTTCTCAGATACACCAGCACACATCATTTGGCTACAATAGAGACTAATTTTACATTGTATCCTCGCAAAAGAAAAGACTTCAGTGGAGAAGAGATCTAGGTGCTGCTGCAGATAAAATGGTGTCAAGCTGGCAAATCAGAATGGGGAGACACGAAACTCTGTGACAGAGATGTATGCTGTTCCCATGTCCACATGATAAACACTGCCAGTAGCAGCTACAGCAGTGACAAGACGAATGAGCAGCAAAGACAAACCAGCAGATGCTGTCAGTGAGATGTACAGTCTATGAAACTTTCTATAAACATTACACATGCTGGTGTAGCTCTGTCACAGGAAAGGTAGGGACAGCAGTTTTACAGCATATTGTCTTTGACATACCCTTAAGCTCAAAGCCGAGGAATAATATCTGAGTGTAAGGATGCTATCCCACTGTTAAACAGCAGTCCTCAAATACCAAATGTGACTTTATGGTGACTACGTGGATCAGCATCACCAACTCTGCATTAAAGTCAATGAAAAAAGTGCATATCCAAGATGGGGCTAAACAAGCTGCCTATGTTCTGAACTACCAGTTTTTCAGAAACAAAGGTCAGAGCCAATTAGTCAGATGTAATCAAAACACTGTCCTGACAGCTGCTTAACCCAGGGCTGGAAAGGGCTTTGTCACCTGCTTCAACTGAAACATCTGGAGGTTGCATCCAACTTCTGCTTTGTCTGAGGCCTAAATGACACTACATGTGTCACACTTCCTTGGCAAACAGTGCACTCTGAGGAAGCGCAGACATCTGCAATGTGAATGTGACACCACAGTATATCCCAACTAGAGCAAAAATCCAAAACACTGTAATATCCACACAGAAGACTGTCAACACAGTAGCATATTCTGTCTCAGCAGACAGAGAAACTGAGCTGGACAAGAACACCAGCTAAGCTGGAGTTGCCCCTGTACAGTGTCCCTGTACATGCTGCAGGAGAATTCTGTTGTCTCACAAAGGGCTACAGAATTCATGGAAGGTGTGGGAGGCTCAGGAATGCACGGATCTTGAGTGCAGTATGACAAACAAGAGCAAGCCCTGCTTCAATTTCACTTGAGCTCAGGACTACCCTATTGAGGAGCTTTAGACTCTAATCAGTCTTTCTAAAGTCATTTATATATTTTACCCACTCATGTAAACAGAACTTAAGTGCTCCCTGAAGAAAGAACCAGAATACAGAAATTCCTCTTTTATCCACTCTTCTATTCTCTGCTACTCTGAAAACCATATTCCTTGCTACATAGCAATTCCACTGCAACAAGTGAGACAGCAAACAGTGGTGTTTTGGACATTCTCCAAGAACAGGCTGGAAGTGAGAAGTCTGTAGGGCAGCTGCTCACTGAGCAGTCACTGCCAACAACAGGCCACAGCTCTGTTAGTAAGACCCTGAAAACCTGCAAGGATGGAGATTCTACCACCTTCATAGTCAGCCTGTACCAGGGCTACCCTGCCTGTTTAGTGAGAACCCGATTTCTGACCTGGACTTCTGAAGCAGGATGGGGCTACATTTCCTTGCTATATCATCTGTAAATTTTGTGAGGATAGAAAAAAGCTGCTTGAGATAACGAAGAAATTTACTCCAGGCCATCTGCTTTCCTGAGACAGGGTTCAATGACAACAGATTTTATCACATAAAAAAGAGGCATCTACCTCTTATTATTTTTTCTGATCTCAGACATCACCAAGCTGGCTCTGGACTGAGCTTAGCCACCACCTCAATTGCAATGTGGACAGGGTACTTAATCCTAATAACACCCCCAACCTGTGAGGGACATTGTCAATGACCTGTGCTTAAAAATGAAGGCAAGGGCTTAATGACAATGTGCTTTCTAGAGAAAAGTCCAGTGACATAAAGCTAAGGTAAATAACAACATGGCAGACTTATAGGACAGAGACGTCTGAGGCAAAATACATCAGTCCATGAATGGACCATAAGGCTCACTAACAGCCCATGGCTCTTTCTTGCCTCTACACTGAGTCAGAAAAAGGGTGATGGCTTTGACTACGTTGTAAACACAGTGAGCTCTTGCTGTCCTCTCGTCCCCTGTCATCCTGTCATTATTTCTATTTCAGACATCTGGTTTTGCAGGCCACAAATTTTGCAATGGTGTTGTAAGTTCATTAACAAAAAAGCAGGTAGATGGTTTAAACCAAAGTGGTACGAGTTTGACAGGTCTTGAGTTGCTGATAAGATTGTGAGTTAATTCTGTTTCTCTATTAGCAAGACAATGATTTAAAGACAGAAATATGGACTGAAAAGTCTGTCTCTGATATCCTATTACTAACCTATGTTTTTCTTCTGACTACACAGGAAGACTGACTCTGACTTGACCAACTAACTTCCCAATTAACTTTCTGTTTTCCCCTGAAGACGCTTTAGTGATATCTGACATTCTAACTCTAAATGTAACAACTCTAAATGTATGTGCATATAGCTCAAGCTGAAGGAAAAAGAAATAAAAGAATGAAGTACAGATTACATAATTACAATGCTATATATTCTAATTCATTCATGGCAGGGCTCTTTCTACTTTACAGATATCTTTGAATGGTCAGAATTAAGATGAAAGAGAGCTAGACACTAGATCTAGTCATAATTAGTTTATATGGAGGCAGGGTCATACATTCATTTCTTTAACTCTCTGGGCATAGCTACTATCAAAACTAACTTGAGAGACAAGTCCTTGCAGCAGATGTCTGCTACTGTGGTGACACATCTAATGGAGCCTCCACTTACCGTTTGTGAAGGTGTTCACATAGTACCTGCGGCCCTGGGGAGACATATAGCTCTGCCAGCCTGGGGGAAGATGGCTGTTCAAGGTATCTTCTCCTGGCTGAGGAGTTGCCTTTCTGGGCTTCTGCTGGGGGAAAAAAAAAAAAAAAAAA
>VXAB01006222.1:23930-42421 GCA_013399175.1 Odontophorus gujanensis
AAAAAAAGAAGAAGAAGAAAAGAAAGAAAGAAAAAACACAATCTTTTAAGTTAATACCTAGATAATGTGAAGTCTAACCAGACACACATCTGGAAAAGGACCATATGGTTTAGCATTCCAGAGACTACAAGACACCCAGAGTTCCATCCCTTCTTTGTTCCCAGAACACAATTTATCTCCTAGAAATCTTCCCTTGGAGCACTGGGATACAGAATGCCTTTTGGGAGAGAAATTAAACCCCTCTGTATTTGATGCTCCAGAAGCTCTGGACCTGTCCAAGAAAAACACTCTCATTAAATAATAAAATACAAAGCAGAAAGCAGTCAACTGGCTGAGAAAGAAAGACATGCATGTGACACTCTCATTTATATTCTCATGAACATACTGGCAGATTGAAGCACTGGTCGCAAAGGTTTTGTACATATGTGATTTACAAGGGCACCATCAGCTTTCGACATTGTCAAGAAGAAACTCTGCAAAGCCCTGTTGCCTAAAATGAGCAGCATGCTGAAGTACATTCATCAGTACACTGATTATATACTAATAATGTACGTAATTATCAATGCCTAAATTACTGATCTAGATGTAATCTGCATTCACATCATGAGGATGCAGGATGATATCTTCAAATGGCTATCATCCTGATGGTTAGGATCCAGCTCACTAGAAGTGATCCACATTGTTAGGAAGAGCAGGGAATAAGCATCATGCTGCCACCTGCTCTTCAGGCACACTCAGAACTGCTATGAGGGTTCAAGTGCCACCTTGCTGTACATCTCTTCATCAACTCAGTTGTGAGCCTCTGTGCGCTAGGGTTCAGGTTATAAGGAAAAGAAAAAGGTGAAGCTGAAGGGCACTACCTTGTAACACCTAGTAATATCACTTCTTCCAAGCAGCTCTGGTGGTTGCTTGGTAGCTAGAGAATTCCAGAAGCTGCTTGATGTGAGAACAGCAAAGAGCTGTTCTCATCCCATCTGGTCCCTTCAACCAGAGACGCTGAATGACGACACCTGGGATACATGGCCAGACTGCCAGTCACAGACTCACAGGGCTGCAGCTATAAGCCCAACAGCCTCCTCCTGGCTCACAACCAGGGAACAACACTTTGTCTTTCTTCACTCCCTAAGGCAAATAAGGCATGTAATACACTGATTTTTAGGGTTTATTTGTTTGTTTGGCTTGCCTTCAAAGGAAGAAATAAAGGAGAACAAGGAAAAACATGTGAAGTTGAATTATTTATTCAATAGAAGCAAATCTCCATCCAGAAAATGTCTTCTGACATGGTGAAGAGGTAAGAAATGACTGCACTAAATTCAAAGGAGCCACGCTGAGGGAAGGCAGAATTTCAACATCTGTTGCATACAATATTCAAACATTGACAAAATAAATAGAACTGTTAGAAACAAATAAAAACTACACACTGTGATGTGTCCTTCTCCTACAGATGTGCTTTCTGCATGAAATTCCAATTCTGTTCCAACCCAGAACAAACAGGACATTTTGTGATTTTGGAGCCAAAAGTCTATTTTGGATTTCTTTTCAATTTGAGAAAACTGATTACAATGGTTCTCAGGAGGCACTGAACTAAAAATGATCTTGCATTTGTGTCTCATCAAGAATCTGGTAAAGGCAGATCACAGCCTCTAAGGCAGCCATATGGACCCAAGGCCATTGTGAGATAAGTACTATCTTGACACTGCTGCACAGATTGTGCTTGTGCTGATTGTGATTTTAGGTCCTCTCTTGGGCAGAGATAGAGTCTTGGAGAAGCAGCTAACCCAAAGTGAATTTGACAGGTTCAATAGGGAGATACTAACGGAGATACCAGGCCTGTTCAGCCTGGTGAAGATGGAGAGGTGACCTTATTAAGGTGGACAAGTATCTCAAGGGATACCAATAGGATGGGGCCAGGCTGTTTTCTGTGGTGCCCAGCAACAGAACAAGAGGTTCAAACGGGAACGCAAGAGGCTCCATCTGCACATGAGAAACAAATTTTTCATTGTGAGGGTGGCAGAGCCCGGGCATATTCTGCTCAGAGGTGCCTCTCCTCTGCAGATATTCAGACCTGCCTGGATGTGCACCTAGACAGCGTGCTCTGCATGACCTGGCTTGACACAGCAGGGTTAGACTAGGTGATCTTAAGTGGTCCCTTCCAACCTCAGCCATTCTGTGAGTCTGTTTCTGTGGCTCTATAAAGTGTATGACTCAAGTGTATGTTTCACATGCCTGAGGCTAGTACAGTGCTTCACAGAACTGATCAGTTGGATCTTTGTTATTTGTTTCTGTTCTCTGTTCTTCTGCTCTCTGAGGTTTAATGAAATCAATTTATAGCTCTACTCATGCTGCTGAACATGTGAGAAAGCAGACCCTTTCACAGTTTATGTTACTATTCAATATTTACTTTTTACCAATCTCAGCTTAGGGTGCAAGGCAAACCTCTCTTACGTGCTAGCCTGCCCCAAGGCAGATGTTCTCATTATTGTTTGTGTTATTCTATTGCCTCGAAATGTACAAAACAAAATTCCTGTCTTAGTCAAACTAGCAGAACCATGCTTACATTTTTGTGGTGACAGGGACAGGATCCCTCCTCACATGCCACTTAAATACTTCCATGTTTCATACAGCCCTTTGTGAAAGCACCAAATCCTACTAATGAAAACACTGAAGTTCATGAATCTGACAAAATAACCGGTATCTCATCTTCGTCTCTGAGTTACCTGAGTTCTCCAACATGATGGTTGGTTACAGAGATGCCTTGTTTAACTCACTAATGCCACTTCCAACACAGTTCCACCAATCACATGCTTGTTTCCAATTCCTTACAGCCATGTTTTGGCACCACAAAAAGCACCTGCTCACACAGCCATGACACCTGCTGTACAGACCCAACATCCACCACCATCTTCTGTTTCATTTTACTTTCAGTCAGGACTGAAAATTGTTCCCTGCAGGATCCCAAAGGTGTGATGTCATTGGGAGCACCCGTTGTTTGCATGGAATACCAGCACCTGGGGCTGTGGCACTGACCATGTGAACCTTACATAAAAATGTGTTTGTGCCACCTGGCTTTGGCTGCTCCACAGTTTGTGTGCTCTCCCCTGCCACAAGAAGGAGCTGCATTTCTGTATCTCTCAGCCCTCACCTTTCTACAGCCTCACCTAATGGAATGAAGCATGTGAAACTAAAAAGGACTCTTCAACGAGTGTGTCCCATCAATGCAGTTACCCCAGTAACTTTTAAATGACTACAAGGAAGGCTGGCTGATTTCTGTCTACAGAAGTACCTCCTGAAGGACTGTGTCCGTATGCAGTCCTTATCCAAAGCATGGTTTGAAAAGAAGGCCAAGACTGAAGGATATTCAGGGGTTTGAGGTCAAGTAACATGTAGGGAAGTTCAGATCAGAACGGAAAGCTAGACAGTTCCATGTTATTTTTTTAACTACAAACCAGTCCTTCTCCAAACATTTTCCAAGGGACAGCGCAGAGTAATGGAACAACTCTGGGCCGAGCTCTGAACTCTCTCTAGCACAGGATTAATGAGCCTCATTATTGTTTGAAAGAGCATACTGAAGAAAATCGGAATTCCACAGTGCAGGAGTCTACCAGCTCCTGAAGAATTTGGCAGCAGATTGGCATTCACTGCACAGCCTTGAAGATAACAAGGATACAACAGACTCAGCTGTGCAAGATGACCACGTGAAGAGCAATTCAGGATAATTCCATCCTGGGTTCTGTTCCAGAATGTAGAAGTTACAGAATTGTATAAACTTACTGCACACTTGCCATTTCTGTCCTTACTCTGGAGCTGAAATCACATTCGTCTCTGCTCCTCCTTTTGCTCAATGAGGTCCAATAGTGTACCCGTGTACCAAGAAGGTCAAGACTAAGTTCAGCAAACTTGCCCCATAATATCGCTTCCTTTCACACCATCAGCACTGGTACCCTGCAAGGCCAGATATCCAGATATACTCTGCAATTACTCCAACATCCTCTGAGTGATCTTTTCAGTTGCTTCTGGTCTCCCTGATAGGCTGCAACAAAAGCAGAGGTCAGACGCCACATATGTGCTTTAAAGTAAAAGCCAAGAAATGGAGGTAGACAACAGAGTGGACACCACAGTGACCACCATTTAAATTAGGGTGGAAATGGTAAAAAGAACAAAATTAATCCAATGTTTTAGCTCAAATCTCTATCAAAATGCATCACTTCAAAGAAGCACACAAACATTATGCTTTGCAGTCACTAATTCTATTTTGGAGTTACTAATATTTCTACAATTGATTCTGATTCTGCAAATACAGAAGTACTGAGAGCACAACAGTCAAGAGGACTGGATACAGGAAAACCCCAGCACTGCCAAACGCAGTCGTTCTAATAAACAACTCAACACTGGTTTGCTTGGATGTACATGGACTACAGACATGTGTATCTCTTCCCTTTGTTTGTGAGGAATATGAATCTAAACAGTAGCTCACTACTGTGCAGTATTTTACCCCACCTTGGGGACAGCAAAAGAAGAGCATCTGGCTAAGACAACCACTTCTGTATTAGAATCACTAATTGTTCCCAGTTTAGTCCCCTCCTGCATACACTTGCACTTCCCATAGCAGCTCCGCTCCTGTCGGATACTCTGTTGGGGAGAAAGGAACTGAAAATGGCACAGGGAAGAAATTAAAGAAGAAATGAAACTTGGTTTCACCCTCTACTCCTCAGCACTCTGCCCTCATTGAAGAAGAGATAGCAGGAAGCTCTGGGATATATGGTGTGGGGCAGGGGCATATGGGGCTGGACTCCAAAATGCATCACAGTTGATAGTTTTGTCTCGCTCAGTAGTGCATCCTTTGAGAAATAGGCATTGCAGAGGTCATGGGGACAGCGCCCTGTCCCAGCTCTGCCAGGAGAACACAGTCACAGTAGTTTCTCACACTATTTTGCCTAGCAAACACAGACCCATTCAAACCATTCCCTTTTTACAGCATCAGCACAACTACACCTGAACCATACTTGCATACCCACAAAAGAGGAGTTCATAACCTAGCATGTATGTTAGGCAATCCTACCCAGTGCAGGGGACAAGGCAAAGCCAGAAAGCAACACAGGGACAGGAAGCAACCGGCAGATGGTGTTCAAGAGCCCAGCTCTGAAGCTGACACTGCACATAAAGACATGCTTCCAAACCTCCCCCCAAGCCCCACTCTTAGCAGAGCACACACTGTGCCCTTGCCACGGATCGCAAGGTAAGAGGCACTTCTGCTTGCACACCTCTTCCTTGGACAGCTAGGCAAGACTCTGCTATCACTGATTTCTTGTTACTATTTTTAGGAGAATAAAAACAAAAAGAATAGTTTATGAGAACTGTAAATCACAATAGAGAACATCTACATGGACAGAAGGTTTTGTTTTTAGAAAACAGCATTATAAACCAGCAGACAAAGACAGAACAGCAGACTATGACTGGAAGTTAAAAGTAGACAGGCCCAGATCAAAAAGAATCTGCCAGTCATGAGGATAATTATCAACTGGAATGACTTACCAGGGGGTTGTTCACTTCTTGTAGTTCCTCCATCAAGATTAAGCTCCTCTTTCTGGAAGAAGTGCTCAATTACAGTCAAGGAAAAAGATGGAACTTTGAACTCCCCTGAGCTGGCTGTGCACAAGCTGGGGCTGGGTGGGCTAGCAACCCTTCCTGTCTCTCAAATCTTGCAACTCCCACAGTGCCTTTGAGCTGGGAGAAACAATTAATGCCACTCCCCTCGCTGTCACTGCTGGGAGTGTCACCAGCCTCTACACAGCGGAGTTGGGCAGGCACATTTGGACCTGGAAAGGATGTCTATGGCACATCACTGAGAAAATAGGAAATGTGAACAATATGAATGTGCGACCCCAGCAAAATCTTTCTGCACCTGTATTTGCTGACTGGAAAGGGGACCAAAGTATCTCTCCAAACATTCAAAACCAAGAACACAAGCACTTCTCTCCTATGAGATCCCCTAGGATCAGAACACCATTCATCAGGAGCACTTAACTAGGAGCCACCTGCCCAGCAGGCCTCCTTCTCCATGACAAACAATGGTTTTCACAAGTGCTGTTTGCAGGAACATGGGGACAGGAGTCTTCTAGTGTATGCAAAACAGAAAGGAACCAGGAATATGCATCAAACATCAAATGAATATCAAAACACCAGAACTCTTCAGTACCAAAGCACTCGTTTTGGTCTCTACCACAGCACCAAGTCACAACGCCTGTGTCTCAGGGACACATGTCCGTCAGAAACAGTTTCCATTTCCCAAGTGTGGGGTGCTGGCAGAGACAAGTATACCAGCCCCCAAAGTCAAATTCCTTCCAAACACAATCTTCAGGGGGTGCGACCATAAAGCAGAGCTCTGGACACATGTCTGCACCACAGTCAGGGACCTGGATGGGAGAGGAGGGGAATTTTGGCAGTTGTGGTTAGGGCTAGGAGACTGTGCCCACAATGGGGAAGATAGGACTGGGTGGGAGATGGCTTGGTAGTCATGGTGGTGATGGGCTGATGGTTGGACCTAATAATTTAGAAGTCTTTTCCAACATTAATGACTATGACTCTATGCAAAGCACCCACTGAGAGCATAACAAAGGCAAACATAAGAAAGATCATTTCTATAGGATCAATACACGTAATCCAGGACCCTAGCACTGATGGAGACAGAAAGATGTGCTTCTTTTGCCAGAGCACATGAAAAGGTCACTACCTGTGACCCATTTTCCCTGCACACACAGGCAACAGATAGGGGATGTTAGGGAGGGGACAACAGTGGGGGGTGGGGGGGAAGAGCAGCCACTCCAGAGTGTCACAACCTGCTCAGAAGTCACAGTCTTGACCACAAAACAGCATTTCATTTATGCAACCAAATGAGGCAACAGAGAATGAAGTGCCCACACACATCAGTCTTACTGATCCGCTGAGTCCAGCCTCGCTCAACAGAGGAAAATCACTTCCCATTTTCAAACTGCAGGAAATTCCCTTTCCCCTTCATAGACGGATCCTCAGGAGGAAACACCTGCGCGCTTAGAATTCTCTCTGAAGATGCGTTACCTCACATTGCACTCTAGACGACTGCAGCCCTGAAGCTCTCCCAAACACACAGCCCAAGGTAAGGCAAAACAATCCCTACGCATCCTGAGCAAGCATTTCTGGAAGTCCTTTCCAATTTCAGTTTGTCTATGACTTTATTGTCCTATTAAAGCAGAGCACCCAGCCCTGGAGCAAATGAAGAGTACATCTGTCTCTAGCTGTGAGAATTTTGAGCAACCTAATGGGAAATGAGTCTAATAGGAAATGTCCCTGCCTATAGCAGGGGGTGTTGGAACTAGATGATCTTAAAGGTCTTTGCCAACCCAAACCATTCTATGATTCTATGATCTAAATGCAATACTATCTGATACTGCCACCTGCTTGGAGTCATAATGTACTTCTGCTGCAGACCTGAGAGTATAGAGAAAGGCTGCAAAGTCCTTGCAGTGTCCTGTCTGGTGTCAGAGGATCACTGGAACAGACAACAGACAACAGACAACAAAATGCAATGGCAGCTCCCTGCAAGAAGAAATGCAGGGACACACAATGGAAAAGCTGACACAACTCTGCACCAGAACAGCCTCTGTCCTGGAAGGAAAAGCTTGCTCTGTAATGAGTTCAGTGAGCTGATGTTTCTGTCTAGCTATAGTTTCCATAAACACTGATCTTGACAACTGTATGCATCTATCCAATGGCACGAAGCAGAATTAAGACCAGTATAGTACAGCCAAAGAACTGGGGTTTGTATCTGCATCTGAGTGCAACTGATGCTTCAAACAAGACTGTCAGTGAGAGTAGTCCAGTGAAAACCCTCAGCAACAGCAATGCTTGCACTGAGACACTGAGACCTGCACCCACCCTCCGGAATGAAGCTCCCACCCCAGAAATGCCTCACGTAGCCTCTGCAGGCTGGGCATGGGCATAGTCACTCTAACTCATGCCCTGGCAAACAGAAAGGCCAGTGCCCCTCAGAACCCCTCAATCACTGTCCACTGTCTCTCTAGTACAGTGAGTCATGCTGTGTTTTGTTCACTTTTATGCAGTCTTTCTTGCTCAACACTTCGTTTCCATGGTGTCATATACACTGTGTGAAGCAGATTTATATTTAGAAAGTGGAATGGGTCTTATGACCTCACCCAGTTGTCATGGCAACCAACACAACTCCCGCTCAGCTGCAACTGACAGTGCAGAGCTGCTGTGAGAAGTCCCCATTCCTGGGTGGCCCTGCAGACACCATTCCTGTAGCAGAAACTCAGCAGATGCTGCAAGTGCAGATGTGGCCACTGCCTGCCACAGCCCAGCGGGTGCCATTCTTCTTTCGGTACTGCACCTTAGCCCTGGTCACCTTCTTTCACACCAGCCCACTTCCTCAGAGAGAAAAGGGCCTTTCACCTGTGCCAGCTGTTAGGAAATCTTGGTGTTGCATGCGGCACCTTGAGCTGATGCTGAGTGATGCCCAGCACATACCCCACATTCCAGTTGAATGGGACAGCTCTCATTTATTCCAGCCCCCCAAATACCCTGCCCTGATAACTCTCCTTTGTGCCATCCCAAACTCTCCTTCATACCTCTACTTCCTAAATAACATTAGCAACTCTGTGCAGCTGCTGTTTGTTGTATGCAATCTGTGCCGTTGTCCCATCAATCCAGTACAGCTGTGATAATGCACTGCATTATCACATCAGGACCACAGAGTGAGTTTGTGTGGACAGGGTTCTACTCTGGGGCAAACCTTCCAAAAGCTCTGCACTCCTGTGTTTCCCATTCAGCTCTGGAACCCAGCATGTATGCTTTGCATAGTCATAATCATTAATGTTGGAAAAGACTTCTAAATTATTAGGTCCAACCATCAGCCCATCACCACCTACCAAGCCATCTCCCACCCAGTCCTACCTTCCCCATTGTGGGCACAGTCTCCTAGCCCGAACCGCAACTGCCAAAATTCCCCTCCTCTCCCATCCAGGTCCCTGACTGTGGTGCAGATGTGTCCAGAGCTCTGCTTTATGGTCGCACCCCCCTGAAGATTGTGTTTGGAAGGAATTTGACTTTGGGGGCTGGTATACTTGTCTCTGCCAGCACCCTATACTCAGGAAATGAAAAAAAATGGAAAGTGAAATGCCCTGATCCATGAACACCCTGCAAGACAGCTTCAAAACAAGGGCTCTCAATCCAGAGTTGACAAAGCTGCATCACTCCCACACAGCTTAGTCCTCTCCCTTCCTCTTCTGTTTGATCTGCTGCACCAAGTCATGTAAGGGAACAGAGTGGACAAAGTCACAGCAGTGAGCTGGAGCAGAGCCTGTCTCATGGGACTCACAGCACCATGTCTGGCCCAGGTCCTTTCGCATGCAGTGTTCACTTCTCTGTGAATCAGCAGTATAGGGAGGTTCTTGGCAGAGATTTTAGGTCTTTTGGCTGAGGAGAATAAAGTTGGGTGGATATAAGAAGTAGGAAGAAGAAAGATGTGGGGGAGATTTAGTGTGGTGTAAGAGTGTAGGAGTGGGCCTGGATTTGGAGAGCATAGTAGTCATGGAAGACAACAAAAGGTGCTTCTGATGTGGGGAGCAGCAGGCATGGTGGGAAGATGAGCGCAGCTTGCAGAGGACAACAGCCTGGCTGCTGGTTTAGTGCTTCTTGGTCTGCCTGAGCTCTCAACGTGCTTCCATCACTTTCCCATATTTTCTTTCCAGTGTGTTCACAGTCAGAGTGCTTCCCCATGATGGTACTTACCACTATCTGACAAGAGTGTGGAGTCCTGGCACTGAATGATCAACCAAGAAAGGGGAAACAAAGTACCTACTACCTTCGTAGCAGGCACTGCAGACTCAGACTGCTCTGATTAAAAAAGAGTGTCTAGAACATGATGACCACAGCTATAGGTACTCGTGTATTCCAGTAATGAATATACTATAATTAATGTACCCACAAAAGGCTCAGGAATTACCCCTAAGCAAATAGTTGGCCTGTTGCTTTTTCTTTCTGTGCTAATGTAACCTAGTTACCAGACAAATCTGACATGCTGTCTTTGAAGCAGCTCCCCCTGGCTAGTGTCATCCGGCTGAGCTACGCATAGAAAGTGACAGGTCATAGTGAAACAGAACGGGAAAGGAAGTGCAGGAGGCCCCAGCAGGCAGAACTCCTTTGGGGGGCCTCTCTGAAGTGGTCTGGAGAGGACATAGGCATGAATGGTCAAGAAGGAACCCACCAGGCACACGGCTGTGATGAGGGATTCAGCTACACATGCACAATGGAGCAGAGAGGAACAGTAAGCGCAACACAGCAAGACAGCTGCATTGGGGTGGAGAACCCCAAAACCAAACGAAACCGAGCGCTCTGCTCAGCTTCTGCCCTCTGTAGAAGAGCAGTCAGCCCTATCATCTGGAGTGAAATCCATTGACACAAGTCAAGGGAAAGGCTCTGTAGATCATCATACAGACTGGTACTGCCTTTAGGGGTTTGGGCTCATTATGGGATAAAAGCAAAGCACATTTTGGGACTGAGCAAGTCTTGGGATGTTTAGGGAAAAGAACAAAGGTGGGTGAAGGGAGGAATTCAGGTGGTTTGGGGCAGAAACAGTTGTCAGTGGTTTACGGGCTAGTCTGGCCCAGTTCTGTGACGATTGGGGTGAGGGACCCATGGACCCATGGGAAAGGGGAAGGGGGAAAGGGGAAAGGGAAAAAGGGAAGAGGGAGATGGGCCTAAAAACAAAACAGCAGAAAACAATCTGAGGAGGAAAGCTAATTTACTAAATAAGGTATCAGAATGCAAAATAACACAATATAGTTGGAATTGAAGCTAATAAATCTAATAAAATGAGCAAGAGAGAGTGTCCGATAAACCAAAGGCCTTATGCTAAATGCTGAAGGTGAGACAGCAGCAAGCACCCACTGCTGGGTCGATCCCAAAGGAAAAAACCAGTGTCTTGTGACATGCAAACAGCTTTTATCTTTCCCTCTGAGTGGAAAACGGAAAAATACAAAGCAATGCAAAGTCCTCTGGGGTACATAGTTCTTCTCTTCTGAGACAGGTATACCCATAACTATCGATGATCCATGGAGCTGGAGCATTAATTCTTTAAATCCCAATGCACTACATGATGTTATGATGTGGAATACCAGTAACAAAAATCATAAAACCATGACACCAGTACAGGAAAATACCTGCATCTGACCACTGCAGTCCATCCTGTCTTATAAAACTCAATTTCTAGCTGTGTTCCTGGACAAGAAGCTTTCTATACAGTGTGCATATGCATGTATGGAGTTTAGTTACTGCCAGCATCAGGAGTGGGGACCTTCAGTCACTGTGCATACAGAGTGCCAGTGCCAGCAACTGAAACCATGAGAGTACTGGTGTACTCTGTGGGTGCATATCAAGCTGGTGGGATACCCAGGTATCAGAACAACTGTGAGCAAGGGCCAGACACTGCAGAAGCTATCTGAGTTGGTTACTTGAAGGGTCAGGAGGTCCAGTCCTGATCTCTTGCAGGGGCTGTAAGTTCTGGGAATTGGCTGAGATCCATTTGCTTGTGCATGTCTGTGTGAGAGCTGAAAGGATCCACAGTTCAGCTGCCAGGTAGACTGGGTATCTAAAAGGGGAAAGGATGAGATTATTGGTGCTGTTTGTGAGAGAGCTGACCGTTTCTGTCAATCTGGATCTGTGCAGCTGGCGATATGTATGTAAGTACTATATATGTGCAATGCTGTCACATACCTACAGTGAGTACATGCTTAGCCTTGCTCCTGCATGCACCTGAGGACATGGAGCTTTCACAGCCTCACCTCTGCTGGCCTACCAGACTCAGCAGCTCCTGACATAGTGCACATGCACCTCCCAGCCTGCAGGGGTGGGTTCCAGCTGCTGACATGGAAGACAGCTGAGGTGGAATAATCCCCGTCCAGAACAAAGCTGAGTCATGTGCGTCTGTGCCTTGCTACAGTCCCTGGAAAATGGGGGAATGATGCCTACCATCTTGCATTCATTCCCTCTTGCAGAAGCTCAGCTCTACAATGCTGGGTTTAAGAAAAGACTTCACATACCACATCCATTCAAAGGCACCATGTTGTCAAGAGAAAACAGGCAGATCACAGCATCTCTGTGAGGCCTTGGGGACGCCTGTGAGAAGTTGGCACATATACATGCCACACAGAACTTAAGTGCAAAAATGCCCAGAAGGAGGTGGTACTTCTCACCCACACCCCAAACAGAGCTGTGTCAAACTGCATCCCTCAAACATAGAGCAAGGAATTTCTCCAAAATACCTGTAGTCCTTTTTCTTCTTCTCAAATAGAAATAATAAAGATAGTATTCTCCCATTCCTCTTGCTTTCTTATCAGTAGCATTATTAAATGTTCAGAGTTAATACTTCGCATGTAATTTTCCAGCTACCAGAGCCAGTATGGGCTATGGAGATCTGGGAACAGTTTATATGTTTGTACACAACAAGCCTGAGTCACCAACAAGCAGCACACCAAACTTCTGTTAGAAAATGAAGCCATGATGTCTTCCCACCATGCTGTCTCAAAAGAACAGGATCATAGAATCAGAGTGTGGCCAGCTGTGACAAAGCTAATTTCTCAAGATTCACAGATGACTATAGCACAGTGTCATGTTGCCATGCCCAAGCTCTGCATGCTGTTATGTAAACTTAGCCAACAAACTTTGATGTGAGCTGAGACGCACCCCCATTTTCTCAACAGGAATTGAGACCCAGAGCTCTGCACAGGCTGCCATGAGCTGGCTTATCTGAATCCTAAGTCTTCCCCAGGAACAGGTTATTGCATCACTGTGGGAATGTGTAGGAGAAGCTACAAGCCTGGGGACAAGGCATTGCCAGCACCTCATGAACATTTGAGCAGCCCAGGGGAGCCAGGGGCCCAGCCTGCGGCCTTCCTCCACTTGCTGCGCTCCAGAGGATGTTCCAGCTCCATCTCTGACATCAGCATTTGGTACAAGGCAGAGCATCAGGGCCAAACACTCTGAAGGGCTCTGTTGTACTCGGCAGCTCAGGACAACAGGCCTATTGTTGGGAAAATCTTGTACTGTAAGAGTCACCCCACATACGCCTGAAGGGCAGGCCAGGCCAGCTGCAGCATGACTGCTTGTCTCCAGCTGGAAGTGAAAAACCCACCTCTGAGGGACTGCAGAGCACTGCACACCCAGAAGACAACTGGATGCTCAAGAGGCAGCTGTGGAGCTGGGGCATGCTATGTGCTCCAGGTGCTCTGCACTGGGAAGGATACCGAAAGCAGTCAAAAAAAGGGAATCTTTCACGGCTGCCTAAATTTGCAGCCTGCCCCCTGTCCCTGCACTGCTGAACTCAGTGTGCCCATGACTCTTACGGACTCACAGTGCTCTGTGGCTACAGCATGGAAAAGGGCAGCAGAGAAGTCACCCACAGCAGGCAAAGAGCAGGCAGAGGGCTGGGCAGCACAGAGAGTTCTGGCAGTGTGGCTGGTTCTAAAGAAATGAAACATCTGGGAACACTGCCAAATGTTTTTACACAGGACCTCCACTCATTGCATTGTGGGAAAATTCAGCCTGGCTAAGCTCGCTCTTCCATATGCCCTGACAGAACACACTCTCCTCAGCCCAGACCTGAGCATCTCATGCTCACCTACATGCGGGGATGTGCTCGGCCTGTCCAGTCAGGGCCAAAATACATTATGACATGGGATCAGACACAGTTTCACAGTTAGCTACGGTTACCCCAAAGCAGTGCCACAGGATTTGATGACATCAAGCTGTATGGTGCAATCAACACGCCTGAGGGATGGGATGCCATCCAGAGAGACCCAGACAGGCTGAGCAGTGGGCCCGGTGGAACCTCAGGAGGTCTGACAAATGGAAGTGTAACATGTTGCACCTGGGTTGCAGCAACCTCCACTACCAGAACAAGCTGGGGGATGAACGGATTGAGTGTAGTCCTGCCAAAAAGGACCTGGGATACTGGTAGATGGGAAGCTGGACATGAGCCAGCAATGTGCCCTCACAAACCAGAAAGCCAACTGTATCCTGGGCTGCATTCAAAGCAGGCCAGCAGGGCAAGGTAAGGGATCGTGCCCCTCTACACTATCTCACCTGGAGCACTGCATCCAGATGGGGAGTCCTCAGTACATAAGAGACATGGACTTGTTGGAGAATCACAGAAATTATCCCAGGGATGGAAGGGGCCAGGCTGAGAGAGCTGGGGCTGTTCAGCCTGGAGAAGAGAAGGTCCNGAGCCTCAAAAGTCTGAGCTCAGCAGCTCCCAGAACTACCAGCACCTGCTGCAGCACTCTGCCTGACCTGGAAGCACAAAGCCAGGCAACAGAACCCAGCATCCACCATGGCAGCAGCACAATGAGAATGCTGTCCCGGCAGCAAACACTCTGTCGTATCGCAGGCGTCCAGAAGGACAGTGTGAGTGTGGTGCCATCACAGCAGCTCCAAGCAATAGAGGCATTTGCTTTCATGGTTTGCATGACACTGGAATACTCTTCCATTCCAGCAACGCACAAGATGCAAAGAACTAGTAAAGTAAAAATAAAACAATAATGACAAATCTGTAGGTTTTTCTGCCACCGCACAAGCCATTTGTTCTCTCAAGGGCACAGTGCACCTACACAACACCCCTTGGTAGACACACACCACTCACACAGAGTCATGTCAGGGCATGACTTTGAGTGCTTCATTCCTCAGACATCATCTGCAGCTTCCCAGACATTAGGAAATAACCTTGTCACAGCCCACAGCTAGTGTCTGTTCTCTTTGGAAGGAAAGGGTTCTCCCTGAAATTATGCAGGTGCGTTCACACACACGCACACACAGTAAAGCTAAGGCATGACATCACCCACCTCATCTGTCAGGAAGGGATATTTACAGAAACATTTTGTAGCGAGTAAATAACATATCTGCAGGTTAGGGAAAGAAGTGAAAGAAACATGGAAAAGTTTGTGCTGAGATGTCCACAGCTGTGTTCTCCATTTGAGAGAAATTAATTAAAGAATATTCTGAGATTGTCCAAAGGATAACAATACAGGTAAGTTGTTGGTATTTTTCTGTTATAACTTATTTAAAGACTGTAGATATCCTCTCTCTTTTAGGAAGAACATTGAGACCGAGTTCCAGAGAAACCTATGTTGATGATCTCCATTTTTAAAACAAACATCTCAAAATGCAATTAAACTAAAATTGCAATAGTTAGTACTTCCTGGCCTGAGGACTTCAGCAGAGCTACTAAAGCTCTGGCATGCTGGTACTACATTTTCCTGCACTTTAAAATGAAAACTGCTTCTCCCTGTAGCTGTGGTAGGTCAAATAAAGCTCCTACCTACTTTTGCATACAGCCTGGATGGGACTTTTTATTTTCGACTGTCCTTCACTTTTCCGGAGTGGTGCTTCCTTGCAGAGGAAATGTGCTGTGCAACCTTGACCTGATATTCCCTAGACTAAATGGCCCTCCGTGACCAAAACTTCAGGAACCTCAGATGCAGAGAAAACAATGAAATGGCCAAGAGACAAAGTGCTGCCAGATGCACATTCCTGCACACTCCCTCATAATCCCTCTCAGGGCTGGGGAATGTAACTGTTGTTGCCTGTAACTCTGCTGTAAAGCATTCTTTAACAGACACACTATATTTAGCTAATATATATAACAGTACAATTCTTTATAAGTATGCAAACAAACAAAAGGTGAGACAAGGAAGCAACACCCAGCACTTGCCACAGCTGGAGCCCCCAAGCAGGGCTGCGTCTCGCCACTGCCCCACCACCAGCACCAAGGGCAGACAGGAGAATGCGCTGCAGCTGGACAGGCAGGAGGGGCAGTGGCCAGACAGATGGACAGGCAGCTCCTAGACAGGCTGACAGACAAAGGCTGCCCTGGGGGGAGATCCTAATCGGGGTTCTGCCAGGCCGGCTGGAGTGAGGCTGGCAGGAGGGGCCTGCAGGAGAGGACAAAGGCAGCAAAGGCAGGGCTGGGGCTTTGGGGCTCCACAGTGAAGTGAAGGTACCCACTGCCCCTGCAGCTTGGACACAGGTGTTCTATCAGGCACAGTGGGTGCTTTCTGCTTGGACAACCCTTGCAACATTCCCAGTGCCTTTCCAAAGGCCCTTCTCTCCCCCACGAGGTGGTTGGGACACACCAGCACGGGCAGAGACGCTGGCATGAGAAGATGTTATATTCACTTAAAAATTTCTTCCCAATACAGGTGTGAAAAATAGTGCAAACACAAGGTGCAGGTAACATAGCAACATCAGCTGCCTGGAGCTTGACCCTCTGTGCGCTGAGCAGCCAGGGCCTGGCCATCAGATGAGGACTGGCCACACCTCTGCAGCCCACAAGGACCCTCGCAGCGCTCTGTAGCTGTGGCTACTGTCTCCCTTGGCTTTCCTGCCCAGATGCGCTCCGTTCCTCCCTCTGGCTCTTCTGATACGGAGAAGGATGCCCAGGTCCTTCCCATACGCCATGTTCACAGGACTGTGAAGTGATCTGACATTTCAATAGACCGGGCAATCTGTGACAACACGGATGCCTCTCATCTCTTGACATATCACCACTGACATGAGAGAGTCCATTCACATGTACTTTCTAACTAGTAGCACAACTTTGAGCATGTGAGAAACCTGCTTCTTGTCCTCAGAGCTACTTCTCCAAAGGGAGTTCAGATCTCATTTGCACAGGTTATCTCTTTGAAATGAAACTTCACAGTACAAGCGTTCTATCTGAGAAAAGTACCTGGGTAACCATACCCATACAAATTCATTAAGTCCTGGAACAGTCCATATGAGAGAATAACATGGAACCGAGCACACTGCGGACAGTGGGAAGGGCTGCAGACACAAGCAATGAAAAAGGCACTGAAAAGAAAGCACCAGCTGTTGCAGCTAAACATGTCCAGGACAGCAAGAGCCATCAGTCAGAGGTGATCCGCTGCAGCCAGGACAGATATACACAATGAAATGGAGCAGGGAGAAACATGGACAAGAAATAACAAGACTCAGCTCAGAAAACTGCAAGTACAACAAAACAGTCTGAAAACCTGCCTGTGTAAACAACTATCAATGATTTATGATGTGCTTCACTCTGAGTGCAACCTCAGAAGAACACAGTGACCATCACTGGACCACGCCTTTGTCAAGTCATACCTCCTTCCCACTAATACTGAGTTAGAGGAAATTAAACTCCCCATTTTAAAACTTCCCCCTTGACACTCCATTCCCAACTGGATTTTTCCAGACTTCAAGTCTCCAGTTGGATGTCTTATGAGGATGCTTCATCCCAAATTGGCTTACATGGGGCAGAAGAACATATTGGAGAAAAGACTGGTCTTAAAGCAGAGTATGGTAATGGTCAACTAGTACATCAGTAATATCTGTTGGAAATTAGTAACTTTTGCTAGGAAGTACTGCTTGTCCCCTGGAAGGACTTCCAGAGGCCCTGGAAACAGCAGGTCAGATTACAAATTGCACACACCAGCAGAGGTTCCCTCTCCATCTGAAACAAAGCTGTTCTACTGGTGAACATGGACTTTATGCAGCAACAAGCATTACTGATGAAATACGTGTCACTAGTATTATTACCCTTTGACATGGAATAAGATATAGCTTTACAGAATTCAGGGTTGATCCCAAATACCATTATTTCCATGCAACTCACAGGTTTTGTTGTTCAAAGTAAGCTTCAGACCATGCATCTTACCTACAGAATGAGCAAACACAGAAACCACCTATTACCACATCAAAGTTTAAAGGCTTTGCATTATTGCAGCTATACAAAAGAAGGCTNTTGTTGGAGAATCACAGAAATTATCCCAGGGATGGAAGGGGCCAGGCTGAGAGAGCTGGGGCTGTTCAGCCTGGAGAAGAGAAGGTCCAGTGAGACCTGAGAGCTGCCTATCAGTATCTAAAGAGGGGATATAAGAAACGGGACAGACTCTAGCAGGGTCTGTGGTGACAGGACAAGGGGAAACTGTTTCAAACTACAGGAGAGGAGATTAGGACTGGCATTATGTTTTTTACAGTGGTAAAATGCACTAGCACAGGTTGCCCAGAGTGGATGCCCCATCCCTGGAGACACTGGAGGTGAGGCTGGACAGGGCTCTGAGCACTCGACAGAGCTGTGTGCGTCCCTGCTCATTGCAGAGGAGTTGCACTAAGTGACGTTTAAGGGTTACTTCCAACTCAGATGATTCTATGCCTTCTGCAAACAGAAGCCTCGTTTTATCTGAAGGCAAATGAGAAAAAATAGCTGTTTAAATGGGAAAAAGATGAACAAAAACAGAAACAATAAGATGTGGCAGATAAAATTCTGCCTTGCTCACTTCACACTCTTCCATTTCCATCCCTGGCCTCAGGCCCTGACCCGCTGCATGGCAATGCCTTCGCACTGCCCCTCTGAACTCCAGGGCCTTGCCTGAGGCCCCAGGCAGGAGGGCTGCCCTCCCCACCACCCCCTC
>VXAB01006222.1:45993-77195 GCA_013399175.1 Odontophorus gujanensis
AAAGACACCAAGCCCATAAGACTTGATCACCATTGCATATAAAGCTCAGTGCAGAGCTGTGAACTGAGTGTAGTCATTTGGAAGAGGCCTGGTTCCTACTCCTGGAACTAAAGAATCACAGAATCATTAGGCTTGGAAAAGACCACTAAGATCTTCTAGTCCAACCATCAACTTGTCATCATCATGTCCACTAAAGCATGTCCTCAGTGCCATACCTACCCTTTTCTTGAACACCTCCAAGCTTGGTGACTCCACCACCTCACTGGGCAGCCAGTTCCAATGCCTCACCACTCTTTCTGAGATGAAATTTTTCCTAATATCCAATCAGAACTTTCACTGGAACACCTTAAGGGCATTATCTCTCATCCTACCACTACTCACCTGGGAAAAGAGGATGGCCCTCACCTTGCCACAACCTGTCAGGGAGTTGTAGAGAGCCATAAGGTCTCACCCTGAGCCTTCTCTCCTCCAGACTATGCTGTCCCAGTTCCCTCAACTGATTCCTATACGACTTGTGCTCCAGACCTCTCACAGCTCCACTGCCCCTCTCCGGACATGCTCCAGGGCCTGGATGTCTTTCTTGTAGTAAGGGGCTCAAAACCTAACACAGTACTCAAGGTGCAGCCTCACCAGTGCTAATACAGCAGGATGTTCCTGCTGACTGCATTATTACTGATACAAGCAAGGATGTCACTGGCCTCCTTGGCCACCTGGGAACACTGCTGGCTCATATTCAGCCAGTTGACAACTGACAGCCCCAGGTCATTTTCCTCCTTTTCTGTCCCACAGCGAGGATACATTTCTACAATGTCCAGACACTACAACCCATTGCTTACTCAAGATTTGTCACCAACCCATGCTACCTCTCAAAGCAGGCAAAGCAAATCTGTCTACTTGGTTGTTCTACATCCAGCATTACAGTCGGACTTTTAAAGAGCCGGCTCATAAATATGAGAGCCTTTGCTGATCATCTGAGAATTTGCAGAAGATCACAGATGAAGAGTTAACACAGAAATGGCAAAACATGCAATCTCACTTGTAGAAATGGGAAAAGAAGGATATGGAGCTATGGAGGAGCCAGTCTATATTTCAATTTCTGGAACAAAAAGTAAACTAATCGTTAATTAATTTTAATGGACCCTGAGAAGAGAAAAAAGATATAATTAAAAGCCTACACCACTTTGTCACAGATAGATCTGTTAAACGAGTCTGATCACCTGCCTGAACAGTAGTCCCAAGGTAGAAGTGGACCATGAGAGTTGTCAGCAGTGGTACGCTCTTCTAGAATGACAAGCATCTAATGGAATGGAAAACAAAATAGCCACCTGTGAGATGTGGACCTGGTGGTAGGCTGGATTATGTGCCAAGGTTTGAATTTCATTCTTCAAGATAAGAAAAACTGGATCATCCAGAACAGAGTATGAACCAGACACCTGGAAGAAATGACCTGAAACGAAAGAGGAAAGGTTGTTTAACATAATGGAGGAATAAACAAGAAGAGAGTGTCTCAGATACGCCACAAAGCTGCTAAAAAACAAGAGAAAGCATGGTTTATTTTCCTGTTCATAATAGGTGGGACACAAATGCATTTCAATTGCAGGCAGAAACATTCTGCTTGAATTTTCTTTAAAAAAAAAAAATAAAAGACCAGATAACTGTTTTTCAGAAATGATACACATATTACAGAATCATAGAAACACAAGGTTGGAAATGACCTACAAGATCATCTAGTCCAACCATATTATCGAGCCTTGCATGGAGCAGAGTGAGCCTGTGACTATAGTATAATATGCGTATGTTCTCTGGGCAGGTGTGTTCAAAGATCATACTATGCAGATGTTCTCTGAGGTGACTTGGATTGTACGCAGTTGTTTTGAAAATTGAAATATTATTTAAAGTTGGGGACTGTGTATTGAAAAGAAAACAATATCTAATGTAAGGAAATGCTACTGAGGAAAGGCCAAGACTTGGAGCTGAAAGTTAAAGAGTAGGGGGAGGTATGTAATCTTACTGACCACATTGCCAACGGTTTACGGGCAGGTTCGGCCAGGTTCCGTGACGACTGGTGTGGGGGACCCATGGACCCATGCCCCAGGAAAGGGGAAGGGGGAAAAGGAAATAGGGAGATGGGCCTAGAAACAAAACAGCGGCAACGATCTGAGGAGGAAAACTAATTTACTAAATAGATATTGGAAAGCAAAATAACACAATACAATACAATATAATTGGAATTAAAGCGAATAAATCAAATAAAATGAGCAAGAGAGAGTGTCTGATAAACTGAAGGCCTTACGCTAACGCTGAAGGCGAGACGGCAGCGAGCACCCACTGCTGAGTCCATCCCAAAGGAAAGAGAGTGTCCCGTGACAGCAGACAGTTTTTATCTTTCCCTCTGAGTGTAAATACGTAAAAATACCACAAAGTCCTCTGGGGAATGTAGTTGTTCTTCTCTTCTGAGACAGGTATACCTGAAACTATCGATGATCCATGGAGCTGGAGCATTAACTCTTTAACTCTAAATGCACTACATGATACTATGATGTGGAATACCAGTACCAAAAATCATAAAAGCATGACACACATGCATACTGCAGTCTTTAATAACATTATCACAAACTGTTTTCTTCCATAGACCTGTGATACCTAAGTTATGCAATTATTGAGAAACTGTTTAACAGTACCTCATTTCTGTCCTTTAGTGGAAATTCATTAGGAGGGTAATGGATTCTGTTGAGAACAATCACTTACACTTACAGCAACAGAAAACAAGGCCCCAGAGATCACTGTGGCATGGGCTTCACCTTTCCTTAATCCTGATATTTAAGACAAAATACAAGTCATTCAATTACCATCATCCAAAACAGTAATATTTCCCTATAGAGACCCAAACCACCCCCAGTTCAAAGAATGCGGAGGGCCTTGGTTCAGTTTTGCTCTCCATTTGCTCTCCACTCACTTCTGAGATCAGTCATGTTACACTTGCATTCATAAGCCAAATGCAAGAGGATTTCTTCAGCCCACTCTGATGGAGACAAGCTTCTGAAGTGATCCAGTAGAACTTACTCAGCCCACAGAAATAAAGGCCTCAGAAAATGCCAGTAGAAATGAACACACTTGAGCAACAGAGATACAAGGTCTTTATTTTAAAGGAAATCTGGTAAAAGCTCAGCTTGAGGTTGCTACGATCCTAGATCCAAGCCTGTGCTGTATTCAAAGGATTTTGCAGATCAGTGACCTTGGATTAGTACAAAGTATATGCGGCAGAGTGGTCTCTGCCAAAGCCTTCAGGCAGCACAGCACACACATGCTTGCAACAGCTGAGGGTTTCTGTAGGAGCTGAAACACAGAGCTGTTTACTTCCTCTTCCAGTTCAGTGCTGCAGTAACAGCACCCGCTCACCAGCCACATTCTCTCACTCTCAACCTTACTTAACTCTCAGCACAGAATCGCATTGCATCCGAAATATTCCTAGTTGGAAGGAACCTGAAAGGATCATTGCACCCAACCCCTGGTTCCAATCAGTTGTTTAATCCAGTTGTAAATAAACCCAGAAGCAAGTTTGTGATCTTATATTTTTAGAATACATCCCATGATGCTTTTCTATATAGTATAACACATTCAGACTGTATTTTATATATAACTTTATTCACTGGCTAAATAAGTCAGTACACACAGGATTGTTTGTATGATGACTGTAAATTTATATTAGTCAGCCATATTAATCCAGAATCTCAGATGGAGTTTGACATCAAATCTACACTGGTGAAATTTATAAAAATGGTAATTTCAGGTAACAGGATACAATACTTCTTGTGAGATTAGATAAATAATATAATCTTTTTTTTTTTTACCAATACAAATAATAGAAGGAAAAATAAAAAAACTTGTGAATCCTAACTTCAGATTTCAGAACTTGAGAATTAAAATTTTTAGGTTGTTTTCAAATTAATTTTTGTCCACAAAAATTAGGGAAATATTTATATTATTTTGTCTATTCATAATGTCTATTGATATTTCCTGTCTTGATAGTCCTGTCCTAAAGAAAATTGACTTCATCCTCAGTGGCTGTTTCTTTAGAAGAAATAACAAAACACTAAAGGAAGTTCCAGAAAAAAAAACTGTCTAAGAACTGTACACCCAAGTTCAAGCAGATATCCAAATCTAATACAGTTCACTCCAAAATGGAATTTCTAATATAGTTCACATCAATAGACCAAGGTATTTTCTCCTTTTCATTATAAAGAACTGATTAGCAGAAATATATATTCTAATTTTAAAATGTTTTAATATAAGTGGGATGAATCACACCTATGTGCAGATGCGAAGAACCTGTGGGATGCATGTTAACAGTCGAAAACTGAACATCTTTACAGTAGCAAAACCACTGGTCATCCTAACATTAGAAAACTATATGACATACTTTACATTAAAAGGAAGCCCAAGCACATAAGCTATCAGCAATCAGAAGTAAAGCACACCAGTACACCTAACACTGAGTAAACGGCATTTTATCCACAGGCCTATCTCTGCTCTTACATGGACAATATTATCTTGAAGAGGTATAGAGAAATAATTCCTAGACTATAAACCCCTTCCACATGAATCAGTGAACAACTTGCACAGGATTACTTGAGTTGAGGTAGTCTGAAGCTGGAGATTGCAAAAAATCTGTAATTATACAAAGCAAGCAAGTCCTAACAAGTCTGGCAATCACATATCATCACTTTAGATGGTATTCTTAAGGCCTGGACTCATGTTTCTGTGAAAAATATTCTATTTTTAATCTGTAATGAACGTGAAATAGAGGATTAGAAGTTTCCTGGTACTGTGCAGGGCAGAAAAAGCAGAGGAGCATTGCAGCACAGCTTTTGACACAGCCAATCCAAAAGCAAGGTAAATACCCTCCAAGAAATATGCAAAAAAGAAAGCTCCTAAGAGGTCAGTTACCTCTGTTAGCAGCTTTTTAGGGTACCTCACCCTCCACGCCACTTCCCTCCTGAAGCTGTGCATGAAGGTCCATTGTCATAGCCTCATCTGGAATATTTTGTGAAGTTCTGAGTTCCACAAAATAAAAAGGACATTAAGGCACTTGAGAGAATCCACAGGAGGGCAACAAAACCAGCAGAAGGGCTGGAAGGCACGTGCTGTGAGGAAAGGCTGGAGACACTTGGGTTATATGGTTTGAAGGGGAGGAGGCTATGTGGTGACCTCATTGCTCTCTGTAACTGCTGAGAAGAAGAACCATTAGGAACTGATGACAGGACATATGTGAATGGCACAAAGCTGCACCAGGGCAGGGTCAGACTGCGTATGAGCAAAAGCCCCTTTACTGTGAACGTGGTGAAAGACTGGAACAGGTTCTGAGTGAGGTGGTTGACGCCCCATGCCTGTCAGGGTTCCAGAGGTGTTTGGGTAATACTCTCAGTAAGATGCTTTAACTTTTGGTTAGCCCTGAGTTAGCAATTAAACCTGATAATCTATGAAGGCCCCTTAAAAACTCGGAAGAGGACTCCCTCAGCAATGTAATCCTCCTGCACAGTCCCACATCAGGCACCACAGCTGCTGGGAGAAGCTCAGCCTTACAATAGCCCTTGGACTTGGCCTTTCCTGCTGGTGAATTTTGGGTGGCTTCCTGCTAAAACAATATTCAGTCCTGTTAGGAGAAGCCAGCACGTCTTACCTCATTTGCACAAAAAGGCTG
Organism: Odontophorus gujanensis; assembly: GCA_013399175.1. Taxonomy (NCBI): domain Eukaryota; kingdom Metazoa; phylum Chordata; class Aves; order Galliformes; family Odontophoridae; genus Odontophorus; species Odontophorus gujanensis. The sequence goes on from VXAB01006222.1 coordinate 51,695, forward strand.
GATGCTGTTGCAGAAGGGGCCATGTGCTTCACTCATAGGAGAGAAGCAGCAACATGATTATTGTTATAGGTCAGTGACTTAAGTTTAGATGGCAAGGTATACTTGCTTATTTACTACATAGAGGACCAGGCCAGGAAAAACTGTTAAGAAGATGCTTAGCACAAGGTTTAGAATGGACCCCTTGCTTTCCAAACTCCTCCTCAGAGGAACCTGGTTGCAGCTGGATCCCAGTTTCATCCCAGACTGTGTGCTCAGCTGGACTCACCTCAGCACTGAAGCTGTAAAGAGGCAAGGGAGGAGCTGGGCGACTCTGGGTCCAGGCTGTGTGGCCCCAGGGGCAGTAACAGCAGGCACTGAGCTGCATCTCCACTCCCAGCATTCTCTTTGAACAGGATCTGGTGATCCTGCAAGCTCACCCTGCAGAAAACCACCCCAGAAAAACAGTAACATTCTGCTGAAATGTGTGTCTCACAAAGGGAGGCTGCAGGGGCTGCACAGGCCTGCTGCAAAATGAGGAATAGGATTAAAGAGCAAAAGAGGATTGGAGGGCAGGCCATACCAAACCAACCTTCCATCCTGCCAAAGCCACTCAGGCTATGGCACCAAGAGACAATCAAATCCTAAGCTTCAACATCCCTCACAATGGACTCAGCATCACAGGGACAGTTGCTGAGCCAGAACAGTGAGAGCTGATGGACGAACGAGGATCAGCAGGGTCTGTTTCACATCTGCATACATGCTGCCTTCCCACAGCCCTCACACTAAGGTCCTGTCTCTGCCTGCCTTCCCTGATGCAAAGGTGCTCCTGCCACAGAAGTTTTCTCTTGTCCATTGCATGTTTCTGTAACTGACTGGATTAACAGAGAATAATTGGTGTGACTGCAGAAGGTATTCCCCTGGTGAATCCTGAACAGCTGAAGGATCTCACTATGTGAAGAAAAACAAAGCCTGCATTATTTGAGAGAAATATGGAAGGTCATCTCATTAATATTAAATTAATATTACTATTTGTCAATGGTTTATGGGCTGGTCCAGTCTAGTTCCATGACAACTGGGGCAGGGGACCCATGGACCCATGCCCTGGAAAAGGGGAAAGGGTAGGGAGATGGGCCTAAAAACAAAACAGCAGCAACGATCTGAGGAGAACTAATTCACTAAATAAGATGTCAGAATGCAAATAACACAATATAATTCAATATAATTGGAATTGAAGCTAATAAATCAATAAAATGAGAAAGAGAGCGTCCAAAAGCTGAAGGTCTTATTCTAATGCTGAAGGTGAGACGGCTAGGAGCACAGACTCTGCAGGGATGAGCAGAAAGGGAAAAGAAAGGTATCTCATGACTTGCCAACAGTTTTATCTTTATCTTTGAACAGAAAACAGAAACACAAAGTAACGCAAAGTCATCTGGGGTATGTGGTTCTTCTCTTCTGAGAAAGGTGTATGTTGAACTATCGATGATCCACGGAACTGGAGCATTAACTCTGAAATTCCCAGTGCACTACATGATGTTATGATGTAGAACACTGATAACAAAAATCATAAATCCATGACACTGTTACCTCTCTACAGCATAAAATTGTTTAAAAATATAGAGAATTAACAACTTTGCTGTAACTTGTGTGTCTCATCCTTCATTCTGAGCTCCTCAAAGAGGGAATCTCTGGAGTTGAAAACCTTCTCAGGATGCTCTGAGCATGGTCTGCACTGAAAGAAAAATTGTTTAGACAAGAAGCATGGCTGAGATCAAAATTAGTTTTACAAGAACAGCTTTCAGATCTGGCTTGCTCTTTTCTGGGACGATATATTTAACTCCTTTAACTGAAGAAGTTGCCTTCCTACTGCTGGAGCTGATGCCAAGCGGACAGAGGAAAAAAACGAGCCAACATCAAAGAGGCGCTTACAAGCTTAGAAATGAAATTTCTCATATTGAGAATAAAATGTAGAAATTGTCACGGAAGATAACATCGTAAACAAAGGAAAAAGCTTACAACAAATGAAAAATTGTGTCCTGTGTTGTTGTCATCAATTCCTTGGCAATATTCCGATAAGACAATTTAGGCAGCAGTAATTTACATGACAAAAAGAGTGCAGTTACATAGCTTGAGTATACAGGCTCTATCAGAGCCTTAACTGTAAACTTGTTTGTGAAAATAAAAGGGAGTATTTGTAAGGATTTTAGGTGTGCTGCTTTTCAGTTATAACAAGCTGCCCTTCCAGCTGGGAGGCAAGGTTTAAAAATCATGAACTAAAAATGTTTTCTTGGCACCTGACGCAGCACGTAGAACTGCTCATGACAACTGCCTGTTGCATTGAAGCCAAACAGTCGTAACAATTCTCATTCCGTATTTCTCAGCAGAGATGCTAGCTAGATGCCACCAAGAGGTGCTGGGAGCTACACTGCTAAATAAGCAATAGAAGAACCATCCAGCAGCTCTCCATCACGAAGAGCAAGGCAATAGTTGTCAGCCCACATCACCTTCATTTTCAAAACAATGAACGTGTAAAGTAAACAAAGGCGGTGACAGAGCCTTTATTTGAGTACAGGCACTATAGAACAAGATACCAGAGATAAGACCAGTTAAGGCCACACTGGCTTTTTTGGGGGAGAAGTAAGCCCAGGGCAGCCTTACAGACCTGCAAGGCTGAAGCATTCCTGACCAACCCCTACAGTTTGTATTAGTGGTCTCACTTCCTGCTGCTGTGGCACTGTAACTGCACAAAGTCTTTCCTCCAGTTATCCGGAGAATAGAATGGATCACAGATGCAAGCTCCTGCTGTAGAAGCTGCGGAGTAACGCAGAAAGGCCTGTGCATACATGTACCTACTCCCTTAAGCAAATACACTTGGAGAAAATTTGAACCGATTTCTGCCAAGATCTAGTCAGTGCCTGCTGCGTGCACACATGGCAGCTAGAAATCTTTGCAGGGACAGTCTTTCCACTGTAGCCACTCTTGTACAGTGACTTCCACTGTTGATGTGAGAATTAAATGCAGAGTTACATGGAGTTGGGGGGGGGGGAGGNGGCAGGGGGGGGGGGGGGGGGGAGAGAGATGGGGGAGGAGGATAATTCAAGCACAGCGTTACAATTTAAGACAAAGGCATGCTATCTCAGAAATAAAATATATTTGTCTCTACTCAGTGAAACTGAAGAAACAGTTTGGACTGCAAATCTCTCTTTAGTCGAAATTTTCAACCAGTAGCTCTAAAGAGCGGCAAGGGTGACCAGCCCAGTAGTCAACAGACCGCTGAAGACAAAGGGTGATCACTCTCCTATTCAGATAACACATAAGAGAGATAATAGCCTGGATTATCAGAGGTCTAAAAGGGCCAGGGTACAGATGTACCAAACAGAACCTGTGATTTATTTACTGTCAAACATTCAAACCAGCAGACACAGCACACAGCTTGGTGTGTGATGGGACAGGTTCAGCAGATTAAAATTCCCATGCAAAAATCTGCCCTTTCAAGATGTTGTGACCTTAGACACAAATCCTTTGCAGTGCACTGGCCCCTAGACGTTGGAAGATGAGGCTGTCTGCCGTATCATTTCCCACTCAGACCCTGCTCTCTCGTTGTTCACCTAGGCATTAGAGAAGGCATAAAGAGAATGTCTCAGTGCAAGCAGCTGGGTGAGGTAGCATCAGAGCACCTTGAGCACACAGCTGCTTCTGCGGAATGCAGAGTGTGCGACAACTCTCTCCTGAGTCTTTACCAGCACTAACGATAAAGGTGCAGGGAGTGTAAAGCATGACGTCTGTAGTGGGATAAAAAAAAATAAACACCAAAAGATTACATAAGGATTGGTGAGCAGGAAACCTTCCATTCCAGCAGTGTGAGAAGAGCCTGAGCACAGCAATTCCAAGTAACTTTCCCAGCATGCTTCCCTCCCATGTGGAGGGGAAAAGGGGCTTGTGAGATCTCTCCCCTTCACTGGATCTTCCAGCACTTGCAAAACAAATCAACTTCTGTGTTGAGGAAAAAGGGTTGAGATTCATTTGCTCTGGAGGCTGACGGTGGGGCTGGAAACAGCCTGGAGCTCCTGAATGCCTGTTTACCGGCTGCCAGGGCTCATCTGCTGAACCCAGTGGTGCTGTCAGAGCTCAGGAGCAGCCATGCTGTGAGGGGGAAGGGAGGAGGATGCTCAGGCATGTGACTCATTGCATAAGTAAGGGACACTCATGCACGCACACTCACAAAACACCAATCTGTGCTAAGAGTACAGAGATTCTTGCTTTCGTATTTATCATCCTAGAGCCACAAAAGAGGTATTTCCAGAGATCCATACCTTGTCCATCACAAAGCCACCCTATTCAGTGCAGCCAGCTTCATCCTCTGTGCTCCAGGAATCTTTCTAAGTGCAAAGTCCAGGAACCTATTTTTTGCACAAGACCCAGCGCACAGCACTTGGGTGGCCCTCCCTAATCATCCATGCATGTCAGCACCAGCAGCACCTCCAGTCCTTACAAAACACCAAAATGCAGCATGAACACTCCTCTTCATCATTAACTCTGAGAAAGGAATGAGACCCATTGGCTTCTGAGTCACTGAGCCTAATGCAAAGTCCACCGAGTTCAGCAGAGAGAAATGAAAATGAAGGCAGAAGCAGCCTTCCCAAGAGGAGACCTGTGCAACTGAGGCTGTGGCACTGTTGGTTTGTGGCCAGGGCCAGCCCAGCTCTCCATGTAAGCAGTCTGCAGGCAAACAGCAGCCTGCAGGCCAGAACTGATAAGATGTGGGCAGCTTCCCATGTGACACTCATGCAAATGATTTAATAAGATGATCTACTTATCTAAAATGATTACACATGGCTGCAAACTGTCTCTCAGACCAGATTTGTGTAGAGCAGCTCTTGGCCTGCAGGAGCAAGTGTGGTGAACACTGTGCTGGTCACAAGTGTTGGTCACATAGGAGCTGGCAGTCCCCATGTTCCCCAAACCATAGCAAAGTGGTAATCATTTGGACATCCAGTAGGGAGCAAGCACATAAGACTGTGATATAAAGAACACTGCTAGGCGTCACTGAGTAGAGCTCTGTGATCAAGTTCTCCAACCTACTAGACGAAAAAGTATCACAAGAGTTGAAGGTTTCAGTTGGTACACACTCTACATATGTGTCTCTGATTCACAGTGAGGGTAGCAGCTGAGCCTTCAGGTGCTTTACTCTTTCACAGGCTGCCTGCAGTCAGAGGATGGTCTTTAGATATGAATTTCATGTCTATAGAGCTCTAACATGATTAGAAGATCTCTTGCCCTGCTCCAGCAGAGATTCCGACCTCTGAGATGTTGCAGATCCCACCTCAAAGCTGACAAGATGCAAGAGCAGGACGTAATGAGAGAAATGGTGGAAGATTCTGAGTTGTCTCCTACCTCCTCCAATCTGGTTTGCCCTGTTCCCTAAGCAGGATACTGTAACCATGTCTCTGGTCAGCACTGAGAGAGGGCTTTGTCTCTCACCAATACTGGCACAGGCTGCCCAGGTAGGTAGTAGAGTCAACATCCCTGGAGGTCTTAAGAAACATGTACATGTTACAGTGAGGAACATGGTTTAGTGAGCACGATGGTGATGACAGTTAGACTTGGTGATCTTAACAATATTTTCCAATCTTCATGATTTTATAATGTTATTGTCTTTTCTAAACTTTGGTAAATCAAGCTGGTCAAGAGCAGAGGGCACAGGAGTGAAGGAGTCCAGCAATGCCTGGGGCTGAGATGGCGATCAAAACTGTTTCGTTTCAAAATAATTTTCCAAAACAGACCCATAGATCATTTAAACATGATGTTGTCTTGGAAATACCTGAAGTTCCATTCTTCATAATGTACTGAGGTTCAAAACCAGTCTTCTTTTGGTGCCATCTATTACTGTGATAATCAGCAGTTCACAGCACAATGAGATAAGTCATGGGCTCTCCTCTAAATCTTGCTATTGAGAGTGATTACTTGGCCTTGGGTAATGAATTAGTCCCATTATACAGCAGCTGGCACGAGAGAAGCAAATCTGCTGCTAAGGCAGCTCATTACAAGGGCAGTGCTAGAACTACTCAGCCATGAACTACACACACAGCCCTCAGCAGGATTTTTTAACGGAATTCTGCAAAATAAAACAATGATTTCTCTGGGACTGCAAAATACACTGCATTCATCAATCCAGTTTCTGGCTGTTACTTTCTGAGTTAAGCATTTGCCCACCCCTTGGAAATATAATTCCTCTTCGGTGCAATTTTTATGTGGCAATATCAAATCCACTCTTGAATCTTTTATTCTTTGCCATCCCCTGCAATCACTTTCCCTCCAAATTTCCATTTCTCTTCCTATCAACTTGCCAGCTCATGATACTGCCTTTCTACAGCCCAGCCTCACTTTTGCAGCAACTGCAGGAAGCTCACTTTGCAACTGATTTTGTTAAACAGCAGCTTGTCACTGTAGATCTGGCTCTGTGGTATGTGGTTCAAGAAGCAGCACGTGGGTACACAGTAACAGCATTTTGTTTTGAAACCTAAATGAGTGCTAAATAAGTGAATTAGAAAGGATAGATCCAACCAGCCAATTTAAAGTAACTTTCCGAGAGTATCAGGGGAAAAAAGCAGAATGACAGAACACATTGGATAGCAGTGCAGTAGCCATGATGGCATAAGCATCTGTGTTAGGTACAGTTGAGAGAGCTGGTACCTTGCATTAAACCAACTAACACATTTGGGTTTGTCAAAATGAACTCCATTATTCTGTGAAGACTTCAAGAAGAAAATAAGCAGTGAAGGAGCAATAAAACTTCTGTGTGAAGTCAAAAAATAATGAGATTGAGATCAAGGAGAAGAAACAGAAGAGAAAGTCTCCATCAACTCAAAAGTTCAGCAATGCAACCACAAAGGACTGGAGACGCAGCTCATTTCTCAAGGAATTCATGATACATGAAGCAAGTCTAGTCAAAAGCCTGAAGCATTTTGGTAAGTCTACAATAAACAGGTAACATCTTAGCACACAAATTACACTAGTGAGAAAAGCGAAGTATTAAATATGGGAGTAATAATTGTAGTTCCACGCATATCTTTCATGTCCATCAGCTCAAAGATCCTTGCTCCTCCCTTTTCTCTACTGAAAAGGCTGGCCTGCTGGCAGCCCACTAAGCTCTCAGGTGATGGCAGGAACTCATTTTAACCTCTCTCTTGCTGTTCATTCAATTACTGCTTCTTCCTGAATGGTTTTGGTGCTGCTTGACCATGTCTCTGAATCAGCCTGAGTAGGTAACAGAGGCAGCAAGTAATGCTGAAATGCCAGAAAGGAAAATGTAGGCTCAGTTGGAGATCTGAGTTAACTCTGAGATAACAGATATGTCTCTGAGGGGCAAGGAATACATACAAGAGTCTCAAATAAAGGAAAGGGGCAAATACTTGAAGATAATACGAGCACTCTGAGACTCTTCATTAAATTGTGATGTGTTTCTCCCTCACCCTAACAGAATCATAGTATGGCTTGGGTTGGAAAGGACTCCAAGGATCATTGAGTTCCAACCCCCCTGTCAAAGACAGGGCCACCAACCTACAGATCTGGTATTAGACCAGGCTGCCCAGGGCCCCATTCAACCTGGTCTTGAATACCTCCAAGGATGAAGCATCCACAGCCTCTCTGGGCAATCTGTTCCAGCACCTCACTCCCCACCCCCCCCAGTGAAAAAATTTCCCAACGTCTAAGCAAAATCTTCTCTCCTTTGGTTTAAAACCATTCTCCCTTGCCCTATCACTATCTACCCAAGTAAAAAGTTGATTTCCCTCCTGTTTACAAACTACCTTGAAATACTGGAAGGCCACAATGAGATCTCCCTGCAGCCTTCTCTTTTCCAGGCTGAACAAGCTCAGTTCCTTCAGCCTGTCTTCTTATGAGAGGTGCTGCAGCCCTCTGAGCATCTCTGTGGCCCTCTCAACCGATTCTCCCTTTTATCTATTCCTGGACTGAGTGACAGAGGATACTTCGAAGACTAGGACACAGTGCTAATGATATAACTTGGCAATTACAGGTTATGAAAGCAGCCTAGAGACAGTTTTTGCTTTTTATTTTCCTTGCCCCAGAGCACTCTGTGAAACAGCCATGGAAAGCTCTCTCACACATCTTCCTTCCAAACCTTGGCCTGACCCATCTCAGGTCTTCTCAAATTTTTAATTACGTTTCACTGAGGTCTCTCTTCTCCTATGGAAAAAGAATGACAAGACACAGAACTGATCAGTATGGGTGAAAACAGTGATACAAGACAAAATGACTTATGTTGAAGTTACTTCTTTTCTTCTACAGCTTAGAGATGGCAGTAGCAAGGTGCAGAGGGCTATTTCAAGGTGCTGTAGACCTGAGACAGCCCTGGGAAATCTGTACAGTAAACAAATCTGGAAAACCATGGTGTTTTTGCTGCCAGCATCACAATGGGGATATCCGTGGCTCAAGATGAAACTACAGAGTCTACTGTTACACAACAAAGTGCCAGACTGCTCTCCAACAATGCCAAGGAAGTAGTTTTGACCTTCAGTTCTATGCCTGCATAGGAGCCAAAAAATCAGTGACCAAAGTCCTCTGAAAGTCACCTGTCAATCTAGTCTAAATTCATTCCAAAGCAGCCCATAACCAGCAACTGAAAACTGGAGGGACTGCTCACAAGCCATGAAAAAGACATATGTTAAAAGGTGCTGGCCTGTGTCACTGCTGTAGTTCTACAAAATAAGGAGTGGTGGTTCCTGACTAACCCATGGTATCCTCTTTTAAGAATTTGCCAGCAAAAAGGCTAAGCTCAAATGTACAAGACTGATACAAAAGCTACTTTAACAACATGATGTGCAAAACTGGGTTACTAGCAGAAGCAAGAAGAGCCTCTCCCAGACAGTGACTGCAGTGTGCAGAAAGAAAGTCCTCTGGCCAACAGCACACAGCAGCAGCTCTTCAGCCCGTATGCAACCTGCCCTGCCCCTGAACCCAAGCCAGTATTATCAGCAAGAAGTGCACTGTGGCCGCACACTGCAGAGGCCTGGCCCCTGTGCTGCACTGCTCAGTGTAGACCTGCATGGCTGATGGCTGGGGCTTCCTGTCACAAACCAGTCATTTACAAGAGGATTACTTAGTAAGTAATGTTTTAGGCAGTGGCATGACATAAATATTCCAGCTATGCAATACCATACCCCCATGTTTCAATGCAAACACTTGTTGAAGCACCTTGCTCTTGAAAAAACAACTGAAGAAATGGTTGGCATTGATTTTACACAGTTCTGAACCAAGTGGCTCATACCAATACAAGGGAGTGCAATGAGTAATTAAACATGGACAAGGACACTTCAAACTGATGTAAACAGTTGACAGTGAGCAGAGCACATAATGGAACCATCAATCCCATCATGGTTTTTTCAGGTTTCCCCAATAGGTCTGCAAACCAGTCTGCAAATTCTGCACAGCACAGAGCCTCACATAGTCAATAAGTGTGCACAGTAGGGAAAAGCCACTGCAACAAGCCAAGCTTCTGGGAAGCTTCCACCAAGTCGGCCATGTATGTATAATGCATTCCTGTAAGTGCTGGACAAAGCACCATATGACAAAGCTGCATAGAGCAAGTGCTCCCTGGAAGCACCAGAAGCCAAAGACAGAGATATCAGTGTCTTCTTTCAGTTATTCTAAGACACAAGTTGGCAGCGCTGCTTGCTTGCCAGGCCCATCAGGACGGTTCCTCATCCAAACAGGATTAACTCAAGGAACTTGAGAAGTATCATTCTTGCTGGCCTGAGTTATAATGTGGACACTGTGAAAACTGCAAGAGTCCCAAATATTTCCAAAGAAAGACACACTCTGAAATACTGCAGAACCATATATTTGTTACCATTATTATGAGACTTCTCCAAAAAAGAGAATGCCCTAACTTTGAAGATGTACTTAGTGTCAGTAGCCAGTGAAAGAACAAAAACAAGTTCTGGATACATACTCAGACATTCAAGACTCTATTAACATAGAATGAAGGTGCATTAATGATGATTAATGATAATAATGTGGTCCATAAAGCATGAGCAACCAGAGATTAAAAAAAATACAAAACAAAACAAGAATTTAATGTACTTATTAAAAGGATCAGTTAATTCCACCTGGTCATTTATTCTCACACTGTTAAAGAGTTAGTGCTCCAGCTCTGTGGATCATCGATAGTTCTGGGTGTACCTTAACTCCCAATACACCACATGATGTTATGATGTGGAATATCAATAATACAACAAAAATCATAAAACCATAACAAGGCAAAAGTGAAATGAGTAGAGAAAATCTGTAAGAATCTTCTGGTCTTGGTTTCAGGTATTTACCAATTTAGACATCAAAATAAAGGTCATTTTAGAAAATATTCAGTATCCAGCATCTTCCCACTACTCCTTTAAAAGTATTCAGTATAATACACCATATAATATATTCAGTGGATGTGGTTTTCAGTGCAACACTCATGACACTGAACATTAATCAAGCATCCACGCCAGAAAATGAGACACACCATCTCTCCAGAAATTACTCTTAGTTTTCTTCCACAGAATTAACAGGAAATTGGTCAGTGAACTAAGTAGTCTTTAAATTATCTACATTATTCATCTTCACTATATACCCACACCCTACAATGCAGGTGAACAGCAACTTGTTTGATCTTCTATCTACAAGGCAGACCCCTGCAGTGTGATGGGTTTCAGACTCCCTTTGTAACACATGGGTAGAAAGGGGTTCTTCCAGGAAAGTCTCCTGTGACCGACTTTCATCTTTTTGCTGAAGGTAAATAAAAACATTTTTTAAAGTTCTATTCTGTGCAATTTCCGCAAGGCAAGAGGTTTGACTGTTTTCATGCGCTACAGAATCTGTGAGCCCAGCTCCTGTAACACCTCAACTTGTCCAGAAGGAAAAGAGCTGACCAAAATCCCCCATCTGCCAACAGGAACCCCACTTTCACACATTCTGGGGTATTTATAGTGCTATTCAGTTTTGAAATTCTTCCTGCAACTTCTACAGTTGAAGATAATTTTCACCAGACACACAACAGATACTCTTACAAGCGAGGGATTGCAACCTGCACATTCTCACAGGGCTTTAAAATCTCCATACTCTCCATCAAAAAGTGATCTTCCCATAGCAAAACACCATTTCTTCACCCTTTTAGCAGGAGAAAATAGGCTACCTAGTTCTGTTCTCATTTTCCAGAAATGCAGGTGCTCCTATGACAAGAAGTTTTGAATGTGAAAAGTTGCAGATAGTCACAGACATCAGAAATGATCCTTTGAAATCAAAGTGCCTGGGCAAGACACAGCTGCATGTATCCTGACTTCAGAAAGACACTGGCTGAACTGCGGTGCATTTGAGGGGAGCTGGATGCTCTGCATCTGTCTGTAGTTGTCTCAGTCACTTTCTCAATTTTTGAAGAGATGTCATATTGTTCTCATTGCCACGAATACCTCTAAGATTCCATTTCAGGCAAAGGTTGGCTGTCAAATCACACAAAGTATAGCAGCTGAAACAGCTGAGTTCTGAAAACACTTCCCTTGCCCCTGACACACTGCAGCCTCCAGTTACAGCACGGCACACACCCTCCTATATATGTTCATCCCCGTGCTGGGGACTGCTCAGAAAGAAGCAGTGTCAGCAGCAGCACTGGTATGGTACCCTGGGACCATCACACATCCCCCATGTTGCGCTCTGTGCCTTTTGAAATCGAGCTGATTTTTGAGAGAAGAGATACAGGAATGAAGGCAGCAGGTAACCACACCCAGGATGAAGAAGGACCTTAGAAAGGAAAGCAGCATCACTGTGCACAGAGGAATAGACACCTCAACAAAAAGCCCACGCCTCAGGTACCTTGAGCCAGCCAGGTGCTTCCCACATGCGACCTCACTGTCATGTATATGGTTGCCAGCATCATCTTCCCACTCCAGTAGCTGCCAGCATCTCCCTACAGCAACAGCCACCAGCATCTCCCAGCTGCACCATGCACCTTTATGTAACACCCAGCACAGCTGGCAGCCCACAGCCACCCACACAGCACTGACTGCAGATCTTCTGATAAAATGTTTTGGGGTCTTTGATCAAAATACACTCCAACACTGAGCTGGAGGTAGAGAAATAAAAACTATTTTCTGTAGAAGTGGAGATTTTATTGAAATTCTGTTTTATGGAAATGTTTGAAAGTTGAATTTCATCACACAGTGGAATACTCCTTGCTAATCAGCTCACAGATTCCAGTTCCTCCGTAAGCACAGCGTCTCCCCAGATCACATCAGCTTACAACAAGATACAGCTTGGTGCAGAAATCCCCTACAGTTCTTCTGCCATTACAAAATAAATCAGAGGTATTATTGCTTCCATTAATCTCTTTCACTCCTGTTCCTGTGACTACCTTAGCATGAAGAAGGACGCGGCTCCAAGAGCGAGCATACCCCCACCTCCTAGCTCTGCCGCTGGCACTTCCCATGCCTACATGTCACAGGTTGGGTTATGTGAGATGAGTCCTTTCCCCTAAGATGCTGCATGGTGGTGGAAGTAATGTGATTCTGCCTGCATGTGCACCAGGCATCAGGGACAGAGTGCAACTCCTTCCCCCCAGAATGTCTCACTATTCCAGTACACCATGCTGCGCAGACAAGATCAGCTCTACTCAATCCAGCTCACTCAGATTTCATAGCCACCTCCAGCCAGGCTGGAAGCACACATTGCTTCACACAAAGGCTTACATCTGGGAGATGGCTGCAGCTATAAAAACTGCTGACAATTATCAGCAAGTATGCATATGTTGCTATTGGTGCTGCTTATATAAGTGATTTCTAGCTAACCACAAATACAAAAAGCAACACCCAAAATAGATCTTAAAACAAACCACTTGCAAATGTGACTGAATGACACATCTCCCCATCCTCGTGCAAGGCACATCTCAGAAAAGGCAGATGTAAGATATAGCAGCCACCATCTTTCCACAGGACCCCGTACAAAGCACCTCCTGAAATACGTTCCACCTCCCATCCTATCTTCTCCCTCCTGCCACTGCTCTGCAACAACACCGGTTGTGGCAAACTGAAACACACTTGAAACTTCTCCAAGGCTGCTCCTAGGTATGGAGCTGCACAGAAACCTGTCTGTGCATGTTATCATCCCAAACGTCACTGCTGCAGGTGGGATGCAGAGCCTCTGGACAGGTAATGTGTTGTTGCCTACAGCTGTTAAGAAATCCCCACATTGCCACTCACTGTATCGCACACCACATTCCACCTGCTCTGCACCTGTGTTCACTGCAATGTAGCATTGCTCACCACCCACTACTGCACAGATTCCCCTTGGCACTAGAGCGGGAAGGACAAGTCTCAGACAGCAGTAGTCTGATAAGAATCTCTGCATAGTTCTGCTCAAGTGGCCAAAAGGTCAGAACGAAAAAGTAGTGCATGTGAGGCAGAAGACCAGAAGTACATGACTATCCCTAAACCAAGTGTGAGCCATCTGCAGCCTGCATGCAGCCCTGGGCAGCTGGTAATGCAGCCTTTTAAGATCATGAACTTTTAACATTATTATGTGATTTTTAGCATTATTTTTCATGAGTTGATTAGACATAGCTTGAGTGCAGACTGTAGGTGATGACTTACCAGTGGAGGTGAGGGCACAGTGCAGGGCTGACCTAACTCTGGGGCCTGCCACACACACACAGAATAATTGAGACCCATGTGTTGCACACTTTACATTATCATGAAAGCTGTGAATTTCATGATGTCCAGGGGACTGAATCATTACCTGATTATGGGGTCATCATTTACTCTTCTGAAGGAAGGGGGCTAAGTCAGGGTAAAATGCTAAAAATGATTTTATTATTTGTGAAATGAAATCAATTTATCTGTGGAATCAGAAGGAAAATTTGAACTTGAAGACAAAAAATGGCTCACAGATTCAGCTTCCTGGATTTGACAACTCATTTAAATGAGTCAAACATGTGTCTTCAAGGTGGGAATCAACTTATCTGTGCTACATTTCAAGCTATGACAATGTTCAAAATGAAACTTAAATTGTGGCAAGTTCAAGTTATGAAAAATAATTTTATGCATTTTGACACATTAGGTGAACAGTCCTGTGAACAGTGAATATACAACCTTGATTTCCGTTTTGATAAAGAAATTTGAGAATAGGTTTTCACATTGCCCAAAAAATCAGTTTTTTTGCATATTTGCAACTCCATTTTCAGGCAACATAAATATATTACCTGTGAATTTTTGAATGGAATGTATAGAGTTGCAGTCAGACGTTCAAGTTGAAGAAAAATTTGATCAAGCTCTCTCTTATCAGAGAAAGATATCCCTCACTTCACAGTTGTGACTTATTCATGTCAGTGTTTTTTGGCAGCATGTACGACAGTGAACAATTGTTTTCAGGAACAAATCACAGGAACAGTAAAATTTAATCCAAAATCTCTATTGTACACTTTGAGAGCTCACTAAGAATTGCAGCCACTTCCAACAAAACAGACTGATGCGTTCATTTCATGAAAAGAAAGTCAAACATCCCACTTGATTCATGTTTTTATCACCCTCTTTTTATGTTTTAATAAAAAATGTTAAAAAATCAAAGAAGTTCTGTTACTTTGTTTTATTAAATATAAATTTCTCTTGACTCACTGTGGCACAGGCAAGCCAACTGGTTGGACATCCATGCTGTAGACTGTCGAGTCACATCAGTCATTGCTGACATGGCTATAACCACAGAAGGACCTTCAAGGGTTTGGAGCACTTGCCATATGAGGAAAACCAAAGAGAACTGGACTGTTTAGCCTCAAGACAAGAAGACTTGAGAGGGATATTATCAATACATATAAATAACTATGAGGGGCAGTTCAAAAAAAAAAAAAAAGCTTCTTCTCAGTGATATCCAGCAAAAGCACGAGATGCAGTGGGTACAAATTAAAACACAACATATCCCATTGAAACATAAAGACTAGAAGAGGTTGCCTAGAAAGGCTGTTAATCCTGGAATGCATTCAAAACCTCATAGTCGGTCATAGTCAAGAGAAAAAAAGACCAGGTGATCTCCAGACACATATTCCAGACAGCAAGAACACAGCAGCCTCCCTGACTGCTACTAACCAGCTGTGTGCCTCAGGGAGTTCATCTGGGACCCCACAACAGAGTTAGAACCTCCTGAGCTCACTTGGGAGTTCCTTACCTCCCTGTGCCTTTCAAACCAGCCCTGGTGAGCCACTGGGCACAAACACCTATTCTCCTTTGCAAGAGACAAGTTCTATCACCCAGTGTGAGCAAGCATACAAGGACAAGGATCACGACCTGCGCCCTCCTGCTTCAGCATAGCACGCAGCCAGCAGTCCTTCAGGGCAAAGAGATACAAGCCACAGTACCTGCTGGTGTAAGCCCCTTATTAGAACAGCCATAGGAGGTTGTACCCTTTTCCAACAGCACTGTGAGGGTAAATTTTGCTCCCAGTACAGTGCTGAACACCACTAGACGCCACAGGAATGGGGCACCCAAAGCACAGATGCTGATCAGAGGATCATACTCATGGCTTTATCCTCCACATAATCTTACGTCCCCAGTGCCAGCCCCAATGTCTGCAGGATTAGAGAATGGAAGACAAGAGGTTCCCATGGTGCCTTCAGTTGGGTCAGCTATACCATGTGCAGTGTGACACACTCAGACCTCTGTAGAAAGGAAGGTGTTTCCAAGAGGAAGATTATATAAAACAACGTCATAGTGTGACTTTTTACTTAGCAAGGTTTGTCTCACTCGATGATCCACTCTGTCTCCAATGATTTCTGAATTCTTGGTTAGATGTGTAAATGTTTGGCAATGTGTGAGACCACAAACATTCATGTATCTCAGTAAATGATCTTGTACATGGCACACCTGACAAACATATGGACTCCCACGCTCCTAAACCATAGCACAAAAATTCTTGAGTGCTTCAGAGGCAGAGAGAACTCCCTGGCCTCACTCCTGTAATGCTGAGTGGGGAAATTCTGCCTCTGCTTTCCTGTACAACAGCTAAGAATGAGCAACAGCAACTCCATGGAAACACCACAGATTTTTTTATTTGTTTGGACTGGCAAAATGGAAGGGTGATTGTAGATCTATAGGCAAACACCCTGCCCCCAGAACACTGCTCTGCAGGCACCTGGCCATCTGGTTCTACTCAGCGCTGTGTATCCTTGCCCTCCCCATGTCCCAAAGGGGAAGGCCTGGGGCACATGCAGTACAGCAGGGAATGCACCCCAGCAGAAACCTGCAAGGTAGAGGTGACTGAGAAGCACTGTGCTGTTGACCACTAAAGTGCAGCACCGTGCCTGAGGAGCATAGCACAACACCTTCATCCCCATGACGTGAGTGACACAGGCAGGAGGGCTGATGGGCTCATGGTAGATTCCAGCAGTGCTACAAGACGCTGCAGATTTCACTTTCACAAATGCAAAGACAGTGAAGGTGGGCACGAATTTTATACTTAGATGGTATCTTCTTTACACAGAAAAGAAAGTAACAAGCCACCTGTGAAGCAAGCAGTGCTGCACAAATGGAGCTGCTGCCCAAACCACAGGACTGTGAGGACAACTGGCACCTCCAGGCATCTTGGTGGTGAGGTCATGGCCTCTGTGCTGCACAGGTCCCTGAGGTGCTCGGGCAAGACAACATGCGCTGGAAGGGCGTCCCTGCCAGCTGGGAGATGCTGCAGCAGAAAGGACGTATCAGGGTTACTTTTTCCAGAGCATCAACCCAGGAAACGCTTAGTGAATGGAGAGGAGAGGGAGGCATTCGTGCGGCACCTGGCCGACACGTATGGCCGCCGGGAGTCGCAGCACCACCACCTCTGACTGCTGCCATTGAGCAACAGCGAGAAAACAGAAGCGCCCGGAGCAGCCCTCGTCACGGAGCGGAGATCAACAGCACCGAGCGCCCCGGAGCGCTCCCAGCTCTGGGCACGGGGCTTCCCAGGCGCAGCGCGCCGGCAAGAGCGCCGGCGCTCGAAGCCTCGCGGGACGGGACCGCTGCGGAGCGCTCCGTGCTCCGACCCGGTCCGGCCCGGCCCGACAGCCGCTCCCACCCGCGCAGCCCCACCGCCCCTCGGCCCCGCTCCTACCTCCAGGAGCTGCACGTAGCTGGCAGGGAACCAGCCGCGCAGCCCGTCTTCCTTCTGCCCTTCCCACCAGCCTCCGTCCGGCACCTGCAGCACCGTGATCAGCTCCCCCGCGGCGAAGCGGAGCCCCTGGCGGTGCCGCTCCCCAGAGAAGGGGTACAGCGTCTGGCAGCGCGACCCGGACATGCTGCCAGCAGCGCAACACGGCCCCAGCTCAGCGCCCACCCGGGGCGCCGCCGCCCTCCCGCGGAGCGAGGGCTGCGGGAGGGGCCGCACCCAGACCCAGCCCGCCCCGTCTCGTCCCGCTCCGCCCGCTGCGGGGGCGCGGCGCACACCGAGCGCGGAGAGAAAGGGCGGGGCGTGCACGGCGGCGCGGGAGCGGCGGTGAGCGAGAGGAGGGCCTGCGCGGGACCGCGGGTGTGCGGCGGGGTGAAGAGTGCGTGCTTCTGAGGGAAGCCGTAATGCGCTCCCTGAGGCACTTGTCTGAGAGACGGTTGTGGCACACGCGCGTGTGATGGCGTCACCCGTATGGTTGTGAAGTACACCTGTGTGGGACACCCGTGCTGCCTGACCGAGAGACACACCTCAGGCTCCGTGAAACACGGGTGTGTGTGACATATGGGTGATTGTGACATAGGACCATGAATGATATACAGGTGTGTGTGGCATACAGATGTGTGTGTGACATACAGGTGTGAGTGTGACATACAGGAGTGAGTGTGGCGTACAGGAGTGAGTGGCATACAGGTCAGCATCACCTATGGATGAGTGTGACATATAGGTGTGGGTGACACGGGTATGGGTGACATACAGGTATGAGTGATGCACAGATGTAGAGGTGATGTAGAGGTGACCACCATGCACAGGAATAAACACGGTGGTACAGCATGTGCACCCTGCTGATTCTGGGCACTCTCCACCTGGCAGCAACTCCTGGACTGATGGGAGAGGACCATCACATGGCATCACAGGTACTGCCAGCCCCACAGTCAGCAGCACAAGCCTCACTGCATCCTGACCAGCCCAGAAAGAGAAGGAGGAGGAGGACAGACCTCAGGGCATTACAGGTTCCACAGTGGTGACCTGCTTTTCTTTTTTTCTCCCTCTTTCCATTTCTTCTCTTTTTCCTCTCTCTTTCCCATCTTTGAATAAATAAAGGCACACCCTTGCTCAGTCAACATCTTGAGTCCATTCTGAGTCTTAATTCACGGGGATTGGGATCAGTATAACAAACCACAAGCCTCTTCGGCTTGCAATAGTGACATACAGGTGTGGGTGACCCATTCCCAAGTGCTTGTCTGTGGCACTCACTGAGCACTCCACTTGCTCCATGTGCACTCAGTGTGTGAGTTGCACGCATGAGACACTTCTGTGTGTGCATGTGGTGCAACACATGGTGGCACCTTCATTTGTGTGACGTTCCTGCATGTGT
This sequence comes from Odontophorus gujanensis, assembly GCA_013399175.1. Lineage (NCBI taxonomy): Eukaryota > Metazoa > Chordata > Aves > Galliformes > Odontophoridae > Odontophorus > Odontophorus gujanensis. The sequence continues at coordinate 70,221 of VXAB01006222.1, forward strand.
GTGATACCACCATGTGTGTGGCTTTGGCTGTGAGCACCCATTCTGCACACACAGCCTCACCTCATGGCACCTGTGTGCTGCATGTCCCACATGGCTGTGTCCCACTGGCAATTCAAGGAGCGGGTTCTGGTGGGGTCCTGCAACTTCCGGCTCATGCGTCACATTCTGTTCCAGTGGAGAGGACACAGGTGTGCCTCTGTGAGTCACCTGAGGGTGCGCAGACATTTTTCTGTGGTCTCTGTTCTCACTAACTTGATCAGGCCACTGTATCCTGTATGGTCTGCCCTATTTCTATGATTCGGTTTCCTTTCTCTTCCATCCTTTTTTGAGGAGGAGGAGTAGCCCTACATTTATTGTTTTAATTTGTTCTTGCTTTACAACCAGTACATAGGAATGAGGAGTACATTCAGAACAGACTGCTCCCTTCTGTGCCCATCATGGACCACCATGTGCATGTGTCTCCTGGTCTAGGGCTGCACAGTCTTTAATTCATATGACAGTTTATTATGGTATTTTTCCTTCTCTCTTTTCATTGGTTTTAAGAAACGGTGGTACCTTTTTCTATGAAATGAGCAATCAAGTAGTGTTTTGGAAGTTGTCCTTCAATAGAGGTATTCTTCAGTTAGCAGGGATAATGAGCAGAGTTCTTATCCTTTCAGATACTTTGAGACTAACATCCACAATTCTATTTTGGATTCTCTGAATTTGTGGTAAATAGCTTAAAATAATTTTTGAAAAGCATTTTGTCTCAGAACTATTGAACTATGATCCATTATGTGTTCTTAGCACATCAGCCGTGCCTTGTCTGGCAAAAAGCAATTGACTTGATATCATGGCATATATCCATGTACATCTATCAGCAGAATTCTCTGACAATGCCATTCTTTCTCTTTTGTTAGTTTCTGATACTTTTTCCTCCACTATTTTTATGCTTTCCAGCTTGTTCTGCTTTCTCTTTTCCTAGGGGTATATGTTCCGTCAGTAAATTTTATCAGTGAGAAAGTCTTCAGTAGGTTTTCAGTCCTGAGTTTGTCCATTTCCTGAAACAATTCCAAGTTCAGCTTTTCAGGACTTCACATTGGGTAGAAGACAAGACCCAGTGTAAACACTAAGATCATACTTTATATATATTTTTCTAAATCTATCAATACAACTGCACTTTGGTTGTGTACAGACATCCAACCTGTAAATAAGGGCTTTGTTCGCTACAAAGGATCCCCTTCAGTCACTGGAAGTGCATGTCTCCTGATCAGGTCCCACAAGCAGTCATTTCAGTTTGCAGATAATTACGGAGCCATTTTCTCTTTAGATACGTCTGGTCCTTCTCCTGAACCTGCAGAATGCCTTCATTTCTTGCAGAGAGAGCAGCTCTTACCAAAGGCTTAGATTTATGTTTGCTTTTACATCATGTGTTGTCTTTATTGCGGATATTCTTGTGATTCTTGTAGGAATAGAAGGGTTATGGGCATAAAAAGCATTTTCATATAACACATCAGAACCAGAGTCAGTGGGAAAGATAAAGAAACCATTTCCGAAGGTTTGCAGCAGCAAGAGCACTAGTCAGCTTTTAGATTCAGTCTTGTTTTCTATCATCTGTTCTAGCTCTGTTAAAGCATCTTGTCAGGATGCAGGTGTTCTCCAGCTGGTGCTCTATAGGTCTGACCGAGCAACCAAAACAACACCTCTGGCAGTAACATCCCTACAGATTTTATTTCCTGAGCAGTCACAACTGTTATACTCTGACATCTGATCTGGGAGATTTTCCCAATTAGTGGTGAAAAGATGATTCTAGAATGAGTGTCATATGAACACATTCTGCATTAGGATGAGATGAATCCCACCTTGAGAGGACCTTTTTGTCTCTGTCTGCCATCAAAATCTGTAGTGTGAAGACCTCAAGTTTAGATTTCCAACTTTCTAGCAAACTGAAATGCTGAGAATCCTGCAGAGATCAAAATGACAGAGCTGGAATTGGAAAGCTCTTCAGTCAGGACAGTCCAGGATCAATTGAATAGTTGATTGGATTTTCCTGTTTGCTAGGCACAGGAACACCAGATCTCCTGAGGCCAAGAAGAGACTAAAAAGAAATCACATGTAGCATTGGATCTTTAAATGACCTTTGTAATCTAATTCTCCAGCAGAAATTACTTCTATTGTTGGAGAGGAAACATTCTGAGTTTGTATAGAAAAGATACACTTCTTAACATGTTTAAATGCTTTAGTTTCTGATGAGAAAGGACCATTTCCAGTGCTTTGAACAGCCAAGACATAAGAACAGATACACGAGCTCATAACAAAATTTAATCTAGTCAACAGACTTTCTGAAAGCAACTTAGAGAATACATGAGGTAGAGTGAAACAGCAGGACAGTGTATAACAGTGCTTCCCCTGAAAACTATCCCATCATCCACCAAACTGCAGTGTAGGGACCTCCTAAGCCAGATATTCTAGAGTATCACACTTGGAAACTCAGGCGCCCAGGAATTCAAACATTCCAGAGAAAGGAGTTAGATTCATGACTCCTATCAATATGACTAAATACATGTTTTGAACACAGTTAAAAAATGATAATAATAATAATGATACAGAACAGCTTTACCTTTGATTCTGCATTTAGCCCTGACTCCTCTTGAACATAGTTAATTCTGAAATTAAGATATGAGTTGACAGCATTGCCTTACTATGGCTGCTGTAGAACCTGTGTTGTTCCAGAGCATGTTTAGTCATCTGTCCCTTAACATCACCCAGAGCTGTACCTACTATTTTAGAGTCAGACATAAACAGTTTCTGTCCATAAATGGACAGTGATATGCAGTGAACAAAGTTTGTGAGGATTCACCTAAGACTAAACTGGATTTGCCTGCCAGGATAATTCACCTGGAGAACTGACTGCTTCCATTCACCTCCTGTCTTGAAAACAAGCTGAGAACAACAAACTGTTCTGGTAACATCAGTCAACCTATTCCCTGCAGAGCAGCAGAGCAGGTCCCACCCTGTTACATGGCAGGCACATATGTGGTCATACGAATGTGACTCATAACTGACTCTCTGACTTAGGTGTCAGTAACACGCTGTTGTTGCAAAGCCCCTAGCTTGAAATGTTGATGCCATGCCTCTTCTCCCGCAGTTCAGCTCTCTGCCTGAGACTCTGGAATATCTAAGTCACAAAAATACGCTCTAATCACCTGGTTACAGACTTCCAGAAGAGAGCTTCTACCAGTCTGTCTTGCTGCGATTCTTCTTGGTGCAAGAAACATTTGCTTTGGGTAAGGGCTGGGACATTTCACAGTGGTGAGAATACTCACAGGGTTATGATCCTAGACCACTTCAATGACTGTTGAGCATTTATTTTCATTAAAGCAGATGCTATAACCTTCTCCTCTCTTCTTCCAGATGAACTCTATGACCAGAATTTTAAGCAGTTCTTTATTGAAAGTTTAACTATTTATTTTAAAACAGAAAAGGCCCTGAAAGGAAGAAAGGCATTACCTATAAATCGTGTTGCTTAAGGGCTGTTCAGTTTCTAGGCTTTATACCTTTATATAAGGCAAATAGTTCTGGGTTAGACCACAGGTCTGTCTGACTTATTATCCTGTTTCCAGTAATGTCTAATAACAGAAGAATAGGAAAAAGAACACATGCAGAAAGCTATTTCTACAGAATATCCCCTCAGTTTCCTGAAAATGATAGCCTGGTATCAAGATAACTTGTACAAGATACAAGGTATCTTGTATTTATAATAGCTCATTCTCATTATCCCAGGTATTAATTTTCAGAGCCCCTGAAAACTTTTGGTATCCATACGAGTCTGTAGACTGGTTTTCCAGTTTTGGAACCTGTCCCGTGCCTGGGCCACTGTCACAATGACATTCATACTGTTATAGCTGCACTGATGCCCAAACCTGAACCACTGAACTGAGAGTTACCTACATGTGGAGATGTGGACATGCACATACATAATTCACCTGCTTTAAGCATCTTAAGGAACCTGTCCAAGATCACATGAAGGGGCATCAAAAAAGCAGGAAAACATCCCAAGAGGTCTCTGATGAAAGCAGATAAACCTTCCTTCAAACATCTTTCTCTCTGGTTTAGTATAATTCTTAGTGATGTGGTCTGGACTTGCCAGATCATCTTGTGGTTTTGTGATTTTTGCTGTCGGTATTCGAACGTCATGTAGAACAATGGGAGTTAAAGAGTTAATGTTCTGGCGGTCAGAGGAAGAGGGGTGGAGGCCCTGGCCGGAGAGCAGCGGGGCCCTTTCGGGCGCGCTGCTTTCAGTTTTTGCCACGGTGGGGAGCACCTGTGCTTCACCGGCAGTCTACGAGCGTAAGATCTCGGGTTTATTTATTTATTTATTTTTAAAAATACTGTTCGCTCTCTCATTTTGTTGGATTTAGTAAATTACCGTTCCTCCTCAAGTCGTTGTTGGCTTTTCGTAGACCCATCTGCTACCTCCTTACCCTTCCCCCTCTTCCGGAGCACACGGCTCCACTCGGCCGGCCGCGTTGCAAAAAGCGGGGCAGTTTTTTTTCTTTCTCTCTCTCTTTTTTTTTTTTTNACATCCCAAGAGGTCTCTGATGAAAGCAGATAAACCTTCCTTCAAACATCTTTCTCTCTGGTTTAGTATAATTCTTAGTGATGTGGTCTGGACTTGCCAGATCATCTTGTGGTTTTGTGATTTTTGCTGTCGGTATTCGAACGTCATGTAGAACAATGGGAGTTAAAGAGTTAATGTTCTGGCGGTCAGAGGAAGAGGGGTGGAGGCCCTGGCCGGAGAGCAGCGGGGCCCTTTCGGGCGCGCTGCTTTCAGTTTTTGCCACGGTGGGGAGCACCTGTGCTTCACCGGCAGTCTACGAGCGTAAGATCTCGGGTTTATTTATTTATTTATTTTTAAAAATACTGTTCGCTCTCTCATTTTGTTGGATTTAGTAAATTACCGTTCCTCCTCAAGTCGTTGTTGGCTTTTCGTAGACCCATCTGCTACCTCCTTACCCTTCCCCCTCTTCCGGAGCACACGGCTCCACTCGGCCGGCCGCGTTGCAAAAAGCGGGGCAGTTTTTTTTCTTTCTCTCTCTCTTTTTTTTTTTTTCTTGTGTCCCTGTCACAGACTCAGATCTAAAGATAACTCCATGACACATCTACGACAGCCTGGTGGATCCCAGAGCATCTCAGCTTTTCTTTTGATCCCACAGAGAACTAGGCTTTTAGCCAGCTGAAAAGAGCAATACAGCCAGGCAGTCCTCCAGCCCACGTCCTCCTGGATGTGCAAGCCTGAAAAGCGCTGATATTTCACTGACACTAAACTTCCCTTTTCACCATGCACTGCTTGTGACTTGAATTCCATCAGGGATTTATGTCTTAAAAGAGCAGAGATTCTGCCTGAACATACTGAGTAGGACTGACTGTCTTCTTTCTGTGGATAAAGTCGTTGATCTCTGAATATATGTGTGCCTGTATTTGCAGGACATAGATGCCTTAGTGTTTTCTTCTCAATGGTGACTCTGTTCTGCAACCATCTGTGTATAAAGCTGCTATTCTCACATGAACAATGACTCATACAGGAAAGTCTCTAAGAATTAGGCAAAAACTGTTCATCCTGAGTAGAACTGAACATGAAATTTCAATCCCATAAACTCCTGAAAACTCAGCATTAGTTTTCCCTTGATGGCTTTAATCTTTAAAATATGCTTTTGCTGACACACATTTACAAACAACAGATTGGCAGTTAACTGTGTTTGCAAATTGGCAATGCTGGTCCTCTGCTTGCCCTCCTCAATAAATCTAACAAAGACCCAGTACTGCACTGCTTACTGTGACGTTTTCTTCTCTCTTTTTCTCCACTGCAGATCCACCTAGCAATTCTTTCACCTTCCAAATCTTAACCCTCACAGATCACTCTCTCCAGACCTTTCTCTTATATTTCCACACTACTCCACATGTCTGCAAACTGCAGTGGGTGAGCAGGAAAAAGCTAGTGTCACTGTTCTTTGCACTCAACAAGCTATACTTAGACCTGGAGCTGCCTAAAAGATTGTTAAGACTGCTATAGGGACTATCTTAAGGAGTGATTCATACTGATATCAAAGAATAAGGCCAAGAGCAAGGTCCTGCACCTGAGTCAGGGCAATCCCAAACGTGGGTAATGATTTGTAAACAAGTGGATAGAAAGCAACCCTGCAGAGAAGGATTTGCTGGTACTGGTGAATGAAAAAGTCAACACAAATCCCTTGCCTGGGCCACTGTCACAATGACATTCATACTGTTATAGCTGCACTGATGCCCAAACCTGAACCACTGAACTGAGAGTTACCTACATGTGGAGATGTGGACATGCACATAAATGATTCGTATGATTTGAGGAGGAACGGTAACTTTACTAAATCCAACAAAATCGAACAATTGGGAGAGACAAAGTTTCCAAACCAAATCCGAGAGCTTACGTTAGTAAACCTGCAGAGGAAGCGCACGTACTGAACCTCCGCGGCAGCCGAGACTGCACCGAGCGCGAGAGCGCCTGGCGTCCGGTGCGGAGCTCCGCCCCTCTGCCGCTCCGCAACACACCATTAACTCCTTAACTGCCTGCGTGATGTTCTGGTGAGGAATACCGGCATCAAAACCACAAAACCACAACAGTACTTTAAATCCTCCTTCTGGCTTCACAGATAGGCGACGTAGTAGGATTTATTCCTAGTACACCTTGAGGTTTGATATAACTGGCTACCTTACTAAGTGTTTTTGCTACTGTCCTAAAAGAAAGAGTCTGTCCTTACTTTCTAAGTACATCTCGCACTCACACTACCTGTGAACCACCACTACCTGTTGTTAAATTGAAGGAACAGTAGTAGGCTTCCTGCTTTTAAAGAAATAAATAAAATCTGATTTAAATCCTCAGAAGCTGTCTTCATTCAGTCGTCTTCCAACTCTCTGTTTATTTGGTTTGGTTTGGTTTGTGTTTCTTTTTTTTTTTTTTTT
>VXAB01006222.1:77201-141694 GCA_013399175.1 Odontophorus gujanensis
TTTTTTTTTTTTTTTTTTTTGGTCCCTTTTACTCTCTGTACTGTTTTCCAGAAACTGCTTCTATTCAGAATGCTAGTATACATGCATCCCTTACAAATTTAGAAGCAAGAGCTAAACACAGAGATACAAAAAATTCTGAGCTGAGCATAGCATAGGGCTGCTCACTGGAATTGGTAGGCATAGACTGTGTTCAAATTCTTGCCTGTCCAGTGTGGCTCACTGCCACTGTCCTGTCTTCACAGTCCCTCTCTTTGTGGATACACTTAGCTGAACAGTGAGCAACATCTGAAGATCAGATAAGGCAACCATTTGCTTTTATTTTCACAGTAATAGCAAATTTAAAGGTCTGTCCTGATTTTTACCCCTCAGCCTAAAACCAGTTTGAGCCTTTGGCCTGAGCATTGTGCCAATTGTCAGCTTGGACGGTGCACTCTGCTTCTGTATGGAGGTGATGAGTGGTATAGATGTGGACTAAGTCTTTCCCTTCACCCTATCCTCTCTTCCAGAATTGTACCGAGTGAGCAAGGTGTCATGATCAGTGGTAAAAAAAAGAAGCCAGGGAGTTAAGCTCTTTGATAACTGATGCTACTGTATGACCAAAACACCAAATAGGCTGATTACTGAAATACAGCCACGGAGAGACAACTGATCACACAAAATTATTCTTCTTACTGCTGGCCAGTATGCCAAGAAAAAACTGGTGCTGCCTCATGGGTAACACATCTGCTCATCCCATCACATCTCCCTTCCTGATGTACTGGGACAAGCAAAGAACACAGGGGGCTTTACAGATCAACATCCAACATCACATGTTTAGAAGCTTCTGGGATTGCAGAGACATTTTCAGACAAGTCTTTTCCTTCAACTTTATGAGCACACCTGTAGCTCTCATCATGATTAAGAAAAAATAGCATTTTAAACCACTCCTGCAGAACAAAACACCAGTGCAGATGCTGTTTCCCCTCTTTGCATTTTTCTTCCCTTATGAGAGAGTATGAGAATGTTTGTTCTTTACAAAAGAGCAAACTGCTAATCTTCTGATTTGTCTGCCAGCAATGTGCTTGCCACAGGCATTTGTTGTCTGGGATAGACGTAGCCCTGATGGGCGCAGCTGTACAATGAAACTGCTTCATTTCATTTGAGAGTGTGAGCAGGACTGCCATTGTAGAGGGTATTGGACACAATGGTGGCTCAAGTCATTGACTTCTGTATTTGTGACAGGGCTGTCCATATGCATCCCTAACAACAGAAAATGCTGTTCTGAAGAACATCCAAGCCAGAGCCAATGACAGCAGGTAGCTGTGGAGCAGAAGAACATTGAGATGGTTTTGATCAGTTTGACAGGCAGTAATCACAGATCATCATCTAATGGGGCATTAGGAGACAAAATACCAGAGTGCTGAGGCTGACACAATGGGCCTGTGTGCAAGCAGGCCCACGAGCAGTCAGGAGGCAGATGGGTGACAGCCAACAGTGATGACAGAGTACAAAACACAGGAGGATGGCAGAGGCCCAAACTGCACACAATGGTAGAAGAAAAATTGCCACAGATGAATTGGGAAAAGGAGAAAGGAATTGCATAGAAGGAAGGAACACGAAGGAGAACAGCAGGCCACTAATTACTGAATTCAAATGAGGAGAGGTATGAACCTTGTCAGGTGTGGTGGTGGCACTTGTGTCTGACAACAAAAATGAATGACAATGCTGATCAAGGACATTGAGTGACACTCAGACAAACCACCTTGCTGAACACTACAAAGTCAGGCTCCTGTTGACTGAATGTGGAGACATGAATAAAAACATGAAGAAAAATGAAGAAAAATCTGAAACTCCAAGCAGTGCATTTTCTCCTGGATATCTATCTATTTATTTATTTATTTTTCCAGAAACAATTCTATGATATCATGAAGTGATCCCTTCAGGTTTGATATTTAGAAAAAGACAAGCAGCTCAGTTAAGACCTGTGCTGGGCAAGGCAGGCCCAGCATGGCCCCTCTCTTTGATGTGTGGCCCCGACCCAGCACAGAGGACACCAGACCACAGAGAACCAAAGTAGTTCAGGGCAGTAAGAGCACAGCTCTGCCGCGTTAGGGAAGCCTGAAGCAGGTGAAGGGAAACCAAGGCTGTGGCGGAAGCCACAGGCTCTCTGGGCTGGCTGAGGTTTCCGGTCATCCACACCCTTCTCAGAGCACAGTGTGGGATGCTCTGCAGGTGCTAAGCTGCACCTAAGGACTCAGCCTGTCATCTTTGGGCATGAAATGAGGATGAAGGAGCAGTGACACTACGTAGTCCCACGAAGGAAGGAAAAGGAATGTTCCACTGCATGGCCACCTGCCCCTACTTCCACTCTGGGCTGTTCACAGCTGCCCTCCATGCCTCATGAACGTGGCAGTTCCCCCTCTCTGCGTTCCTATGCTGTGTGTAGCTGCTCTCTTTTCCCCCGTCCACAAAGCATAGGCCTGTACCCCACAGGAGGCTGCACTCCGCACACATGCAGCAGACAGCCACGCACAGGCACTGTATGGAGAAGATGCATTCCCATCGGTCTGTTTTGGGGACTTGTAAAGGCAGACAAAAGAATGGAGTAGTTGCTGGTTGCACTAGTACAGCCTTACAGAGAGATTTTTGCTTTATTTTTTCCTGTTTAACTGTTAATTTCTCTGAAGCATCAGAGTTGAAACTGTGGAGGTGTCTTGTTATCTTAGTAATCCTTTTTCCTGCATGGGACACGACTCATACTTCATAACTGTTGTCTGCCTGCTCTGTCCATTCACAAACACTGTCAACCTCCTTACAAAGTAATAGTCCTTATTGTCATATCGGTTTATTTTTATTTCTCACAGCTTCTACTTAGAGTTGACTAAGAATAAAGCAATCAAAGACAAGTTACATACACACCAAGAGGTTTGAAGCAGGTAATACATATCTGTTGTGTGAATAGAAGTGTACAGTGTCAGAAAGCTTGCTGTAGTGCTACTCAGGGACCTCATTCTTCTGATTTCTAAATGTAAAAAAAAAAAAAAAAATTAAGATAATGTACAAGTTATTGAAGTAACAGAATTAGCCGTAGGTTTGTTTCAGGTCTGTGGATGTGCACATGTTATGCCATATTACTGGCAAAAAAATATTACCTCCCAGTTCTGATGAGAGCCCTGGATTCTCACAGTAGATCGTAACTGGTATGTATCTTGAGAGGAACAAACAGGATTTTCAAAAACCACCAGTTTTGAATAAATACTAACTCTGGGTTCCTTCATGATGACACTCCAAGAGTTGGAAGAATATAACTATGGCTGCCAGGTGTTTGAGCAGAGCTCTTGTTGACCCTTGATGGGCAGGAAGGGTCCTTCTCTGCAGCACTCCAACTCACCTGTCTTCCGATGTCATGACTCTTGGCTCGCAGTTTGTTAACCTGACATTCAGCAATATCAGCTCGTTCTTCAGCCTCTTCCAGCTCATGCTGTGTCTTGCGGCATCGCAAGAGGTTAGTGCTTGCCTGTTCCTCCTGAAATTCACAGTGCCATCAGTGACATGAACACAATCTGGCACTGCCCTGTTCCAATTAACACCCTGCACCTACTCCATTCTAACATCACCTACTACAGTTAGACTCAGAACTCCATCCCTGCATTACCAGCACTTAGTACACTTCTATCTAGTACTACCAACATCTTGAGCACTGGGAAAACTGGCTGGTGTGGCTTCAAAAGTGTGACAATGCCAGGATAACTACAACTGTGTCTGCTCTGTTGTGTGCCAGAACTCTTTAAATAAAAGTACTATTCAAAGTCAATGGCCACCACTGCTCTTTCAAACTGAGCATTCAATTATTTTAACAAACATGAGAGCCTAGAGTTTTTGGAAATCTCCACCCAGGGCCCAAAAGAGTCCTGCACTCACAGCTTCCTCAGCCTGTTTCTTGTATGCTTTCACTTTTAACTGCAGCTTGTCCACCAGGTTCTGGAGCCGGAGAATATTTTTCTTATCCTCTTCAGACTGTGGGAAGTAAAAATTAATAGTGAGGTGATGTATGTACAATACAAGAAAGACAAAGAAGAAAGTAGAGGATCTGTAATACCTGGTAAGTGAGCTCCTTCAGCTTTCTTTCATACCTTCGAGCACCTTTCAGTGTCTCCGTGCCTCGCTTCTGCTCCATGTCAAGCTCATTTTCTAACTCATGAATCTAAAACACAGTACCATGATAAAGACAGGAAGCTGCCAGGAATGGCCCCTGATCTTGCTGCAGGACCCAGGGTTCTGTGGACTAAGGCCTGTGGAAAAAGCGGCAGTGCAGAGCAGCTTCCTGCAGCTGTGTGACTCCAGAGGTATTTATACAGGGAACTTAGCTTTGTATACATGTGCCTACCTTAACCAAGAATAGGCTTAAATCTGTCAGGGAAGAGGAAACTGAAGCAGGGGAGGGAGGGTTTTGTCTGCATTGTCCAGGGAAACGGGAACATCTTGTTTCATTTGTAATTGTCAAATCCATCTTGGCTTCATGAATAGCCTGCAACTACTCATTTGATGAGGGCTTCCATAACTCTATTTCTGTTCTGCAGGGCATGTAGGTCAAATCCATATGCTAATTATTTTCTTTTTCTGTGAATATTTCATTTCACAACAAAGAACACCTAACTCCCCATCAGCTGTGCTGAATCTTGGAAGAGAAGTAGTTTTAGACTGATTCAGAGGGTCAGGCAAATGCTCCATCAAGATCAGTGCTCTGTCTCTGACTGTCTAGAGCAGCTGCTATTTAGGGATAGCATGGAAGCCTGGCTGCTGCCTGCTCTCCTCACATTTGCCCAGCCTCAATACTCATTAGATTATGGGTTTCAGGTGGTATATCTGTACCTGTTCCCCTGAGATTATAAACCTGCTGATTTCTAATCCCTCTTTGAACCTTCCACCAGCTGCCTTTGCAGCCTTCTATGGCAGCAGGTTCCAGAATTTCACTGCTCAGTCAGCAAAGCACTTTATTTTACTTCTGAGTAAGGATCACATGACCTGCATCACATGTTCTTACTTCTAGTATTTGTCTTATCATAGGCAGATACCGTGTGCTTTGATTCCTAACCATCCCAAATTTATCTTGATTATTGTTTTCATGATTCTGTAAACCCTGATCACATTCTTCTCAGTCATCTCCTCTCCAAACTGAAGAGTCCTAGTCCTGTTTGTTTCTCATCAACATTTCTCACCCTCCCACCATTCCCTCTAACTATGGGTCCTTCTCTAAGCTATGGGTCTTTCTTGAGATGCAGACACCAGAACTGCACAAGGTATCTATAGTGGCAAGGGCTATTCTCCATCTTTGGTCTCAGTGCATTTCCTAATAAAGCCCATCACTCTTTTTTTTAATTTTTTTGTTTATCTTTCTGCTTCTACTGCACATTGAGAACACAGTTTATACAACCCATCATATATTGAGATCTCTCCTTGCTGAGCTGCAGCTGCCAGTTCCAAGTTCATCCCCATGTAAGTATGTTTTAAACTATTCTTTCTCTAGATATATGCCTGTACCGGTGTTCATCTGCCACCATCTTGCCCATTTCATTCAGGTTTTTGAGGGCATTCTCAAAGTTCTTACTTGCAGTGCAGCACTTCAGTAAGTGTAACTCTCATCTAATCTGATGGAGATCCCTGCTGTAACCTTCCCAAGAGATTCTAGCAGCCAAGATCCAGTCAAAGACTCTAGTCTACCCCAGTCTCCACCATACCCTCGCCTCTAGTTTCTGGAGTTGTTTCTTTCCACCCTTCAGTGCCAGCTGCTCAGCTTCATCCAGACGGTGCTGCAGGTCCTTCACCATTTGTTCCAGATTCCTCTTCATTCTCTCCAAGTGAGCACTGGTGTCCTGCTCCTTCTTTAGCTCTTCTGCCATCATGGCTGCCTGATTGTAGTGCAGAGTTGTGTTATAAATACATCTCCACATCACTGGCAGTTCTATGAACTCTTTGGGAGCAATGCTCAGTTTCACAGTAGTGAATGACTCTCCACATTTTCAGTTAGCTGCCTGTGTTAAGGGTCTGTCATACAAAGAGGACCACAATTTCTTGATATTTGTATTTCAAAAGGTACTCTGCCTTGGAAATTGGGTGGGGTTGATGACAGGAATAAAAATAAGGCAGCCAAATGACAAAGGAGTCAAAGCTTGTTTTTAAATGAAAGTTGAAGTTAATGGCATCTTGAAGTATCACCCACTAGTACTCTGTTTGTTTTGAATATATCACAATTTGGTACCTAAGCTTTCCTGACATTTAGACTCATAAGCAGCTTTTACCAATGGAATGATTCCAAGATTCTCTTGAATATCAAAGAAGAGCTTGTGCCTGTTGTGCTCTTCAGACTATAGGATGGATAGCTGTCACCACTACTTCATGAAAAGGGTAGGGAGGTCAGAGGAGAACCTAGAGATCCCTTAATGTGGAGGAACCACAACTACACACAGTACTTCAGATGCACCACAGCATGATACACGAGAGTAAACATTTTCTGTTTTATTTTCATATACCTTTTCTAAGTAGTCCCAAGACTTAGCTCTTTTGTTTAAATTAAAACATTTCTATTATCACTTTTAACTTTTTTTATATTTCTTAAATAGAAAAGTACATAAGATTTTAGTCTCAATTCCTGTTTTACTGTAATATCTAGATATGACTTGGTCCAAAATACTCTTTTCCTGTTTCAATTTTGCCACCATCTGGCTTTTGCAGTCTATTACATCTATCCAGGAAGCAAAAGTGGATGTGGGTATTGGGAAGAGACCCAATGCTTTTTCAGTATAGACTGCTAGCAGAACATGAGTAGATTAACTTGACTGAAAGGTTCTTCCATGGCAAGCAGTAGAGCAGAGGCTGTGCAAAAGGCCCAGGTAGGAGGGGTTGTGTGTCACTGATACTTTCTGTTCCCAAGTTGAAGTATCAATTCTCTCCCACCTCACTGCCGCCTTTCTAAAGTGTAAATGTAACTGTAATAGTATAAAACAGAGAGAGGCAAGTGAGAGTACTTACATCTGTGATTGCTTTCTTTGCTTTTTCCTCTGCATTTCTGGCTTCCTGAACACTATCTTCAACTTCATTCTGTAAATGAGTAATGTCCACTTCCAGTTTCTTCTTGGTGTTCAGGAGGCTTGTATTCTGTTGGGACAGTCCAAGGACAGGCCACTCCCATCCCATTTCATGCCAGTCCAACATGCGTATTATAAAACAAATACCTGAGAATGGAGAATCTGCGCTCGCTCACTGGCATCTGTCAGCTCCTGCTCAGAAACTTTCCGGGCTCGCTCTGTCTGCTCAAGGGCAGCTCGCATTTGCTCAAGTTCTGTCATCATCAGATTATTCCTACGCTCTACAACAGCAAGCTGCTCCTTCAGGTCATCATTCTCTCTCAAAGCATCATCCAAATGGAGCTGGGAATCCTTTGAAGTTGAAAGCGTGATAAGACTCAGAGGAAATCAGAATGAGTGTCAAAGACCTTGCTGGACACTTGCTCATGTGGTCCCTACCTTGAGTTGACCTTGCATGACTTTGAGGTGCTTCTGTGTCTCTGCTACTTGACAGTTGGCACGGCTCAGTTGTATCTCCATATCATTCAGATCTCCCTCCATCTTCTTTTTCAGCCTCAAAGCATCGTTTCTGCTTCTAATCTCAGCATCCAATGTGGTTTGCATAGACTCTAATACCCGCTGATGATTCTTCTTCAGCTGCTGAATTTCCTCATCTTTCTCTGCACTCCTTCTGTCAACATCTGACTTCACTTCGTTCAGCTCCAGCTGAACACGCAAGATTTTTCCTTCTTCATGTTCTAAAGAGCCCTGGTAGTGTTGAAATGATATTATTTGTCTCTGAAATGTTCATTGCTGAGAAACACCCATACAGAATTTTGACACTTCACAGTTAACAACACGGACGTGTTGATCTTACAGTAGAACTTTACTAAAGACGTAGGTCTGAAAAAGCAGACTTCTCATATACAGGAGTTGTTATACCTTATCTGGATAGGAATCAGTAATGTTATAATAAGACTGCTTAAAAAAATGCCTCCAATACCACAAAGTCTGGGCACTGCAAGTTACGTTCACACTACAGAGATAACAAAATGTATGAAAACATTAAATTGACAGGAAAGCCAAGTGTTATACTCAGTAGAAGCATGCCTTCACTTGCATCTTCATGCTGAATTCTGCTGAGGGACTCTGCACTTAATCCCAGCCAAGGTGAGAAGCACCAGGAACTGTGTGGGCATTCTCCCCTTCCATATAGCCTTTTTCCTGTGACGCTAATAACATCTAGTCTAAGTTGTTTAGGAATCATGGCTTGTGGCTGGGTCTTTACAACCAGTGGAGAAAAATAAGCACCTATAGAGGATGAAGTATTTGATGTAGCCTTGGCATCCATCTTAAGAATGGTTCCTCTCAAGATACCTATTTCTCCCTCTTAGTTCTAGAAGGATCCCATAGTGACTAATTCAGGATTAGACTGCTGACACTTTGATACAGAAACTGGAATAGATTGATTCTCATGGCTAGTATAATAATTCTTGTGCCTACTTCCCTCCCATCTTGTGTGATCTCAAGATCATAGATGTCAGATGCTTTTTATCCCTTTTCCTTTCTAAAGGGACTTAAGTAAAAATGAAATGAGGCTCTTCTTGGAAGTGGACATCACAAAAGTTAACAGTCAAAAAGTGACAGAAGGGAAATCCTGACTGCACGTAATTAAAAAAAAAAAATTCCCCATAAGAATGATGCCAGGATTATGGAACAGAGTATTTTGACTGTGATCATGTAGCATGTGTGTGACAACCAGGGAATCAGGCCCAACCAGCATGGATTCAAGTAAGGTACATCCTGCCTGACCAATCCCATCTCTTCCTATGACTGAGTGATCTGCTTGGTAGATGAGGGAAGGGCTGTTGTTGTGGTCTGCCTAGACTTCAGCAAAGCCTTTGAAATTGCCTCCCACAGCATCCTCCTGGAGAAGCTGGCTTCCCATTGCTTGGACAGGACACTTTTTGCTGGGTTAAAAACTGATTGGATTGTTGCACTCAGATAGTGATGGTGAATGGAGTTAAATCCAGATGGCAACCAGTCATGAGTAGTGCTCCCCAAGGGTAGATACTGGGACCTGTCCTATTTCATATCTTCATTAATTATCTGAATGAGTGAATCTTCAGTAAATTTACAGATGATACTAAGTGGGGGAGAAGTGTTGATCTGCTTGGGGGTAGGAAGGCCCTACAAAGGGATTTTGACAGTCTGAATTGCTGGGCTAAATGTCAATGGAATCAAGTTCAGCAAGACCAAGTGCTGGGTCCTGCACTTTGGTCACAATAACTCCATGCATCGCTACGGACTTGGGGCAGAGTGACCAGCAACCTTCATGGAGGAAAAGAACCCAGAGGCATTGGTCGACACTTGGCTGCATGTGGGCCAGCAGTGTGCCCAGGTGACCAAGAAGGCCAATGGCATCCTAGCTTGGATCAGAAAAAGCATAGGCAGCAGGAGCAGGGAGGTGCACTCAGCTCTGCTGAGGCCGTCCTTCAAGTGCTCAGTTCTGGGTGAGTCACTGCATGAAAGACATGGAGGCCCTGGAAAGTGTCCAGAGAAGAGCAATGAAGCTGGTGAGGGTTTTGGAGCACAAGTCTTACAGGGAGCAACTGCTGTTGTTTAGTCTGGACAAGAGGATATTCAGGTGAGACGTTATTGCTCTCTGCAACTCCCTGGAAAATGGCGGTGGTGAGATAGGGGTCATCCTCTTTTCCCAGGTAGCTAATGGTAGGATGAGAGGTGATGGCCTCACATTGTACCAGAGAATGTTCAAATTAAATATTAGGAAGAATTTCATCTCGGAGGTCAGGCATTGGCATAGACTGTCCATGGAAGTGGTGAAGTCACCAGCCCAGGAGGTGTTTCTGGAAAGGGTATGGTACAGTACTTTGGGGCATGGTTAAATGGGCAGTATTGGTGGTAGGGAGGCAGACGGACTACATGATCTTAGAAGTCTTCTCCAACTTTAGTGATACTATGCAGCAAGGGCAAAGACTGTCCAGAATTATGACAAAATCTCCTTCCTTGGAAATTGCAGAGAACAATTAAACAAGGCACTGAATAATCTAATGCAATTTAACTAAGGAACAAGAATCATCAGATTTTTGAAACACAAATGACCTTCCTGTAGCCTTTCAGAGGAGCAAAATCAATCTAGTAGTGCAAAATGAGCTCATTTTTAGCCTGGGACTGAGTTTTTTATGGATGATTGCACAACAAGCTGTGCTACACTGGTACAGAAGAGGGGCAGTCCCTGTTACTTGTTCTGCTTGTGATCTCATATTGGACCTTCTTGGCATTATCAGAATAAAAAGGAGTATATAATCTCCAAATTTTCTCCATTCATGGTCTCTCTGAAAACAAGCCCTCTTAACTGAGACACTTGCCTCTGCTTCTTCTAATGCTGCTTGAAGGTCATATTTTTCTTGCTCAGTTTGCTTCTTTGCTTTTTCCAGTCCATGATTAGCTTTTCCAGCTTCAGCAAGTTGTTCAGTAAGATCGGAAATTTCCTCTGAAACACAGAAAATGCACACTGAGCTCATCTTAAATAATGTTATTGTTGGTACCTGCTATTGGTGTTTGGCAGTGGGAATGATTGAAGAGATAATAATATACTAGTAAGTGACAGTGAGAAGAAATAACAGGTTTTGTATCATGTGTAGTTTTTATTTCTGATTACCTGTTATTTCCAATTCAGTGTGCAAGTTTAAAAGTGAGGGGAACAAAGCGGAGAGAGCTCAGAGAGCAATAAGTTACTTCTGGATGCTGAATTTACATCTCCAGAGACAGTCCTGTTTGATTTTATTCTAAAATACTCCCCAGGGAACATTCAGTGCCACAGAGAAGAGCTGAATTCCATTTCCTTTACACAGTTCACTTATCAAATGCCAATCTGTTGTACCACAGCTGCTCAGTGCTCCAGTCAGGAAATAGGAAACTACCCTCCAAGTTTTTTCTAACAGTAGTGATTGAAGTGATCTGAAAAAAAATGAGTATCTGTTTTCATCGTCGTTTCTGCAGATTCAATTAATTTGGTCCCTATCAATGAATGGGATTATAATGGTGTGGAGGAAGGGAAATACAATGATGGCACTTGAAACCATGAAGAGGTAGGATACTGTCATGAGCTGTAGGCATGTAATCACAGGTGACCTTGTGATCATCTGAACAGAAAAAAAAGTCACCTAACCTGAGTTTTGTGGGAAAACATAAGAAACAAAAGCTTGGGAAGAGGCAGAACTCCAGTACACTAGAAACATAGAAGCATCTCTGGTTCACTATGGATCCCAGCTGACAGTGATCTGAACTTACGCTGAAGATTCTTGTTCTCCCGTCTGACAGTCTCAACCTGGTCAAGCACTTCTTCGTAGGCATTCTTCATCCGGAAGATCTCAGTGCTCAGGGTGCGAGACTCCTTCTGCACAGCTTCCAGCTCAGCCTGACTCTCCTGGTACTTCTGCTTCCATTCAGCTATAACCTGGAGTAACAAGAAATATCAGTGCACAAGAATGGTCCATTTTGCAACACTCCTGTCCCTGCACATTTATAGTAATAAGAGCCTAAAAGATATGGTTTGCCTTGCAATTGTCTTGTGGCAATCTATGGTATGGAATGAGCCTATGTTAGCCTTTTTATTATTGCAGGAGTCAGAGGTCTCCCATTCACTTCACCAAGAAAGATCATTTTCTCCCTATTTTCTCCTACATAGCCCTGCAGGGCATCTTTAGCACACTCACCCAATTCATCCACATACACAGGTCATCTCTCAGGCAAACAGTGTTGAGTCTTTCAGTAATGTTATTAAAAGCAGTGAAGATTGGAACTGATTAAGGAGGCTGAGGCTATGCCTAACCCAAATAAGACTGGCAGATGGACATGAGCCAGAAGTCAGAGTCAGAATCACAGAATCATTCACCTTGGAAGGGATCTTTAAAGGTCATCTAGTTCAACCCCCCTACATTGAACAGGTACATCTACAGCTTGATCAGGTGCTCAGAGCCTGGTCCAGCCTGATCTTGAAGGTCTCAAGGGAGAGACCTTTCTGGGTAAATCACCTTTCTGGGTAACCAGTTAGAATGCTTCAGTACCCTTATCATATATATATTTTCTTACATCCAATCTAAATCTTCCTTTTTAGTTTGAAACCACTTCCCCTTGGCCTACCACAACAGGAGGAGTCTGTATCCTTCTTTCTTATAGCCCACTTTAGTTAATGGAAATCAGGCCTTTTTTGTATGCATATGAGAACTTTCTCATTCTGCTTGGTCTTTCACTTGATACAGAGGTTCCCAATTTCACTCATGAAAAATTTGTCCTTTCTAAAACTATCACAGGATATTTTGTTGTTTGATGTAGTTACCTGGGGTTACTCACACTGTGAGATTTTCATTAGTATTTATCATGTTACATGCTCCTCACCATAGATTTGCTTTGGATAAAATGTAATTTATCTTATGTTGAGTGCAGAACTCTCATTCTTCCAGAATTTGGCCTGGCCTATCATATTTTTAAGATGTNTCTAGTTCAACCCCCCTACATTGAACAGGTACATCTACAGCTTGATCAGGTGCTCAGAGCCTGGTCCAGCCTGATCTTGAAGGTCTCAAGGGAGAGACCTTTCTGGGTAAATCACCTTTCTGGGTAACCAGTTAGAATGCTTCAGTACCCTTATCATATATATATTTTCTTACATCCAATCTAAATCTTCCTTTTTAGTTTGAAACCACTTCCCCTTGGCCTACCACAACAGGAGGAGTCTGTATCCTTCTTTCTTATAGCCCACTTTAGTTAATGGAAATCAGGCCTTTTTTGTATGCATATGAGAACTTTCTCATTCTGCTTGGTCTTTCACTTGATACAGAGGTTCCCAATTTCACTCATGAAAAATTTGTCCTTTCTAAAACTATCACAGGATATTTTGTTGTTTGATGTAGTTACCTGGGGTTACTCACACTGTGAGATTTTCATTAGTATTTATCATGTTACATGCTCCTCACCATAGATTTGCTTTGGATAAAATGTAATTTATCTTATGTTGAGTGCAGAACTCTCATTCTTCCAGAATTTGGCCTGGCCTATCATATTTTTAAGATGTTCGTATCTAGTAGCCTTTCTGAATGAAAAAAAACCTTGTCAAAATTCTTCTGCTTTTTATCAAATGCTGCACAGGCCGCATTTGACCTCTCCTCAGCAATCACAAGGTCATCCACTTCCCCCTGCAGCCTCTGCTTTGTCTTCTCCAGTGAAGCACACTTTGAATTGACAGCTTCAATCTGCTCCTCTGAATCCTGCAGGCGCTGAGCAAGCTTCTTTCTGCAGGATGAGACAAGCAGTGCTAAGAAAAGGATAATTCTGACATTCTGAAAAAATGGACAGGAAGCTAGTTTGGGATAGGAGAGAGCCAGCATAGAAAGGTATGATATTGTGAACTGAGAGTATCAGTAGGAGCCTGGGATCACAAAGAATGCTGGAGTAGTGCATAGGCTGGGAGAATACATAGGAGACAAGAACATGCAGGTAGCTTGGGAAGAGGATTCCCTAGAAATCTGGGAGAAAGGTGATACATGTGATGGAATCAGTGGAGAAAAAAGAGCATCCATGGGGTAGATTACACCAATGTGGGGAGGAAGCAGAAACAATTTTTATATTGGCAGTATGAAGAACATGATTTTTCAACAGTTATGTTAGTTACTCCATACAGTTACCAACAGTTACTCCATAGCTAATATACTGGAATTTTGCGTTCTACAGAGACTCTTCCAAACATCCACTCCTTCTCCTTCAAATATTTTCTTCCCCTCCACCTTTTTACTCTCAACACATTACAAAGCACACTGCTTTGCATATTCCCACTTTAAACGTAGTCTGGTTTCCTCCAATTCCTGCTCACATTTTTACTTAAACATATTTTTGCTTGCTCAAGACCACATACTTGGCATCCTCCAGTTCCTCCATACACTGAATAGCATCTGTTTCATATTTGGTTCTCCACTGGGCCACTTCGCTGTTGGCCTTGGACAGGGCACGCTGCAGCTCACCCTTGGCTTCCTGCTCCTCCTCATATTGTTCCCGGAGCAAGTCACAGTCATGGCGGGCAGACTGCAAGGCATGGGCCAGGGCGTTCTTGGCCTGTATAGTTAAAATTATACAAATTGTCAGAACATTAACAATTTGTGACTGGACCGTCTCATTGCATTTTGATAAAAATTCCGTATCTCACTAACCATGTTACTGGATAGCTGAAGCAGAAAAGTCAACAGTATTTAAGACACTGTGTTTCAGACTTGATGGTATTAATCAAGATCAGTCTGTTTTGTCCAGTTTGTCCAACACATAAGCACCAAGTGCTTCAGGACAAGATACAGTAAATACTGCAGTGGGAATAGTGGGAATAATCTCTCCAAAAGTTTCCCTGTAAGCTTTCCAGGTAGAAGTTGGTTTCTGCCTGAAGGTGAAAAAGACTTTAAACTATTTTGTCATTTCTAATCCTGNGGAAACTACCCTCCAAGTTTTTTCTAACAGTAGTGATTGAAGTGATCTGAAAAAAAATGAGTATCTGTTTTCATCGTCGTTTCTGCAGATTCAATTAATTTGGTCCCTATCAATGAATGGGATTATAATGGTGTGGAGGAAGGGAAATACAATGATGGCACTTGAAACCATGAAGAGGTAGGATACTGTCATGAGCTGTAGGCATGTAATCACAGGTGACCTTGTGATCATCTGAACAGAAAAAAAAGTCACCTAACCTGAGTTTTGTGGGAAAACATAAGAAACAAAAGCTTGGGAAGAGGCAGAACTCCAGTACACTAGAAACATAGAAGCATCTCTGGTTCACTATGGATCCCAGCTGACAGTGATCTGAACTTACGCTGAAGATTCTTGTTCTCCCGTCTGACAGTCTCAACCTGGTCAAGCACTTCTTCGTAGGCATTCTTCATCCGGAAGATCTCAGTGCTCAGGGTGCGAGACTCCTTCTGCACAGCTTCCAGCTCAGCCTGACTCTCCTGGTACTTCTGCTTCCATTCAGCTATAACCTGGAGTAACAAGAAATATCAGTGCACAAGAATGGTCCATTTTGCAACACTCCTGTCCCTGCACATTTATAGTAATAAGAGCCTAAAAGATATGGTTTGCCTTGCAATTGTCTTGTGGCAATCTATGGTATGGAATGAGCCTATGTTAGCCTTTTTATTATTGCAGGAGTCAGAGGTCTCCCATTCACTTCACCAAGAAAGATCATTTTCTCCCTATTTTCTCCTACATAGCCCTGCAGGGCATCTTTAGCACACTCACCCAATTCATCCACATACACAGGTCATCTCTCAGGCAAACAGTGTTGAGTCTTTCAGTAATGTTATTAAAAGCAGTGAAGATTGGAACTGATTAAGGAGGCTGAGGCTATGCCTAACCCAAATAAGACTGGCAGATGGACATGAGCCAGAAGTCAGAGTCAGAATCACAGAATCATTCACCTTGGAAGGGATCTTTAAAGGTCATCTAGTTCAACCCCCCTACATTGAACAGGTACATCTACAGCTTGATCAGGTGCTCAGAGCCTGGTCCAGCCTGATCTTGAAGGTCTCAAGGGAGAGACCTTTCTGGGTAAATCACCTTTCTGGGTAACCAGTTAGAATGCTTCAGTACCCTTATCATATATATATTTTCTTACATCCAATCTAAATCTTCCTTTTTAGTTTGAAACCACTTCCCCTTGGCCTACCACAACAGGAGGAGTCTGTATCCTTCTTTCTTATAGCCCACTTTAGTTAATGGAAATCAGGCCTTTTTTGTATGCATATGAGAACTTTCTCATTCTGCTTGGTCTTTCACTTGATACAGAGGTTCCCAATTTCACTCATGAAAAATTTGTCCTTTCTAAAACTATCACAGGATATTTTGTTGTTTGATGTAGTTACCTGGGGTTACTCACACTGTGAGATTTTCATTAGTATTTATCATGTTACATGCTCCTCACCATAGATTTGCTTTGGATAAAATGTAATTTATCTTATGTTGAGTGCAGAACTCTCATTCTTCCAGAATTTGGCCTGGCCTATCATATTTTTAAGATGTTCGTATCTAGTAGCCTTTCTGAATGAAAAAAAACCTTGTCAAAATTCTTCTGCTTTTTATCAAATGCTGCACAGGCCGCATTTGACCTCTCCTCAGCAATCACAAGGTCATCCACTTCCCCCTGCAGCCTCTGCTTTGTCTTCTCCAGTGAAGCACACTTTGAATTGACAGCTTCAATCTGCTCCTCTGAATCCTGCAGGCGCTGAGCAAGCTTCTTTCTGCAGGATGAGACAAGCAGTGCTAAGAAAAGGATAATTCTGACATTCTGAAAAAATGGACAGGAAGCTAGTTTGGGATAGGAGAGAGCCAGCATAGAAAGGTATGATATTGTGAACTGAGAGTATCAGTAGGAGCCTGGGATCACAAAGAATGCTGGAGTAGTGCATAGGCTGGGAGAATACATAGGAGACAAGAACATGCAGGTAGCTTGGGAAGAGGATTCCCTAGAAATCTGGGAGAAAGGTGATACATGTGATGGAATCAGTGGAGAAAAAAGAGCATCCATGGGGTAGATTACACCAATGTGGGGAGGAAGCAGAAACAATTTTTATATTGGCAGTATGAAGAACATGATTTTTCAACAGTTATGTTAGTTACTCCATACAGTTACCAACAGTTACTCCATAGCTAATATACTGGAATTTTGCGTTCTACAGAGACTCTTCCAAACATCCACTCCTTCTCCTTCAAATATTTTCTTCCCCTCCACCTTTTTACTCTCAACACATTACAAAGCACACTGCTTTGCATATTCCCACTTTAAACGTAGTCTGGTTTCCTCCAATTCCTGCTCACATTTTTACTTAAACATATTTTTGCTTGCTCAAGACCACATACTTGGCATCCTCCAGTTCCTCCATACACTGAATAGCATCTGTTTCATATTTGGTTCTCCACTGGGCCACTTCGCTGTTGGCCTTGGACAGGGCACGCTGCAGCTCACCCTTGGCTTCCTGCTCCTCCTCATATTGTTCCCGGAGCAAGTCACAGTCATGGCGGGCAGACTGCAAGGCATGGGCCAGGGCGTTCTTGGCCTGTATAGTTAAAATTATACAAATTGTCAGAACATTAACAATTTGTGACTGGACCGTCTCATTGCATTTTGATAAAAATTCCGTATCTCACTAACCATGTTACTGGATAGCTGAAGCAGAAAAGTCAACAGTATTTAAGACACTGTGTTTCAGACTTGATGGTATTAATCAAGATCAGTCTGTTTTGTCCAGTTTGTCCAACACATAAGCACCAAGTGCTTCAGGACAAGATACAGTAAATACTGCAGTGGGAATAGTGGGAATAATCTCTCCAAAAGTTTCCCTGTAAGCTTTCCAGGTAGAAGTTGGTTTCTGCCTGAAGGTGAAAAAGACTTTAAACTATTTTGTCATTTCTAATCCTGGGGAGTTCACTCCCTATCTTTTTCTTATTTTTTTGGCTGCTGCTTTACTCTTTGGAATCAGGGATTTCTCATAGCAGTAATATATGTACACAGCTATTCTTGTTCACTTTTCTCCCATATTTGAACTTCAGAAAGCATGGTAAGAAGAGCTTAAATTGTCTTACTTCTAAAGTTTCTTCTTGCAAAGGCAAAGTTCTGAAGTTCTGTTAATGTCTCTTTCTCAGAGGAGCTCTCATTCTTTTATCACATTGATTTATTTTTCAATTTTCTGGGCGAAATTAAAACAAATCACCTTATTTTCTTCCTCTAGTTGCCTCTTCAGCTCTTCTGTCTGCTGTGTGATAGCTTGTTTGCCTCTAGTTAGCTGAGAAATCAAGGACTCCTTCTCCTCCAGTTGCCGAGTTAGTTCACCTAACAAAGTAACACTTTTTTTAGACAGAAACATGAGACATAGGGAATTTGTACAGATGAGAAAAGCTAGCTATACGCAAAGAGACTGTAAGATTTAATGTAAAATTCGAAGCCAGACCAACCTGATCAAGCAGTGGATGTCCCTGCTGGGGAGTTGGACTAGGTGACCTTTAAAGGTCCCATCCAACTCTAAGGATTCTGTGATTCTCTAATTTCATTCCCACCAGGTAGGAAAAAGCTGTCAAAGATAATACTATGCTAGCATCAAAGGAAAGGGAATGAATTGACCACAGGTCCACTCATCAATTTTGATTGATTGAGAATACTTTTGGATTTGTTTTGTTCCCTTGTGTGTAGTTTTCTTGACTAGCAGCAGGAAGAAATTCTACAGTCTGAATTATGTTCAGATCACCCAATGATGACTGGATTAGAAAATATACAAGCAACATATTTAAATACTTGGCACAAAACAATTGTATTTATTCTAAGGACACACCATTCTCAGTCTGTAGACGTGTTTTGTGTGTGTTCATATCATTAATTAGCCGCATATGCTCATCATCTTTAGTTCTGACTTCAGTGTACTGGTCTTCAAGATCTCTGCACACCTTTTCCAGATTACTCTGTTAAGACATAGAAAGCATATCTATCATATCTATCTACCTCACTTAATTGTTCAGAAGAACAGCTGCAGTGGTGAGAAATGTTTAATCCGACCTTAGCTTTGGAGACAGACTCCATGTTGCTGGCCAAGTCATCGATCTCCATCTTCAGCTCACTCTTCTCCTTCTCCAGCTTCTGCTTGACTCGCTGCAGGTTGTCGATCTGCTCCCCAAGCTCTGCTGTGCTGTCCGCATGCTTCTTCCGCAGGGCAGCAGCTGTGGCTTCGTGCTGCAGTGTGGCCTCTTCGAGGTCACGCCGCATCTTCTGAAATTCTGCCTCACGTTTCTTGTTCATCTCTATCTGAGCTGCTGTAGCCCCTCCTGCTTCCTCCAGGCGCTCACTGATCTCCTCCAGCTCCCTGGAGAGGTCAGCTCGCTGCTTTTCAGTCTTCGCACGGATTGCACGTTCAGCCTCAATTTCCTCCTCCAATTCTTCTGTTCGAGCCTAGGAAAGTTAATTTGTTAAATGAGAATTTCTGAACAGATGTATCTGAAATTAGCTTTAAGGAATAAAGAACAAACAGTCACTTTCATTATATCAACATGGAGAGTGAAGCACTGCAAGAAATTTCCATGAACTGTGTTTCAGGATATTCAATACTCAGTTCTGAAGCAACAGTGAATGTAAACTTAGGAACTATGGGATAGATGAGTGGACAGCGCGTTTGTCAACGGTTTACCATCTGGTTCAACCTGGTTCCATGATAATTGGTGTGGGGGACCCATGGACCCACTCCCTAGGAAAGGGGAAGGGGGAAAGGGAAAAGGGAAAAGGGAGAGGGGCCTAGAAACAAAACAGCAGCAACGATCTGAGGAGGAAAACTAATTTACTAAATAAGATATCGGAAAGCAAAATAGCACAATATAATACAATATAATTGGAATTAAGGCTCATAAATCAAATAAAATGAGCAAGAGAGAGTGTCTGATAAACAAAAGGCCTTACACTAAACACTGAAAGCAAGATCGCAGCAAGCACCCACTGCTGGGTCAATCCCAAAGGAAAGAGCACGTCTCATGACATGCGAACAGTTTTTATCTTTTCCTCTGAGTGGAAAAATGTAAAAATACAAAGCAACACATAGTCCTCTGGAGAACGTAGTTTTTCTCTTCTGAGACAGGTATACCCATAATTATCGATGATCCACAGAGCTGGAGCATTAACTCTTTCACTCCTAATGCACCACATGATGTTACGATGTGGAATACAGATACCAAAAATCATAAAACCACGACAGGGTTGAATTAAGAAATGGCTGACCAGCAATGCTCAAAATGTTGTGATCAGTGGCTCATAGTCTACTTGGAGATCTTTAGCTAGCTGTATTCCCTAGGGGTCAGCACTGGATTTGCTCTTGTTTAATATCTTCATCAGTGAGCTGGATTAAGAGATAGAGCTGACCCTCAGGAAATTTGCTGATGATACAAAACTGGGAGGAGAATCTGACACACATCAGAAGGCTGTGTTGCTATTCAGCGAGGCTTGGACAGGTTGAGAGTTGTGTGCAGAAAAAATGATAAGAATATAACTGCATGCATCAATACAGTTCGGGGGCTGGCCTGCTGGAAAGTAGCTATGTGGAGAAGGACCTAGGGATTCTGGTGGACAAGAGGTTTGCCATGAGCCAGCAGTGTGCCCTTGTGGCTGAGAAGGTCGATGGGACCCTGACGGGCATTACAAAGAGTGTAGCCAGTAGGATGGTGGACCTTCTCTCCTCTGCTCTGCCCCTTTGAAGCCACATCTGGAGTACTGTGTCCATTTCTTGGTCCCTCAGACAGGGAACTACTGGAGAGAGTTCAGTGGAGAGTTACAAAGATGGTCAGAGACTGGAGCATCACCCTTATGAGGAAAGGCTGAGAGATCTGGGGCTCTTCAATCTAGAGGAGAGGATCTTATTTGTGCTTATAACTATCTGAAAAGCAGGAGCCTAGTGGATGAGCCAAGCTCTTTTCAGTGGTATCCAGTGACAGAATAAAGGGTAGAAGGTACAACCTAGAAAACAGGAATTTCCATTTGAACAAGAGGAAAAACTTTGCAGTGAGGATTACAGAGCACCAGAATAGGCTGCCAGAGAGGTGGTGAAGTCTTTTCTGAAGATATTCAAGCCTGCTCAAACACTTTCCCGTGCAACCTGCTGTAGGGAACCTGCTTTAAAGGCATTTGGACTACATGATCTGCAGAGGTCCCTTCCAATGTGTTTGATTCTGTGATTTTCTGAAAATATGATAATATGATAAGGATTTATTACATAATGACAGGCTTAGTACTGCACTTTTCTAAAGGCATAATGGATCAGCCTCTGAAAAACATAAAATTATGTGAGTTGTTTAGAAATTCGCAGAAAGTCAGACCATCTCCATTAGCAAACATGATGTAATGAACCATAGAACAAGTAACCATGGGGTGATATGAAAGGAACTGTTTTCCATGGTGCTGCATTTAGAAGGTGATCTCTATGCTTATTATGTCACTTTATTTGATTTTCTTAGAAATATAATTATTAATGGCTTCACTACTCTTTCAACTCAGCATCGTTTTTGAAGCCTGCCAAAGCTTTGCTTAAGAAATTCTTATAATACTACAATTATAGATTGGAGCCCCAGTAAAAAGTGCGGGAAAAGTCAGGAATGGCAACAAGAGTCTATGTTCATTGTTTTTTTTTCATGTGCAGAATAATATTTTTCTATATCATTCCAAGAAAATATCAGATAATTCTTAGAAATCTGTACTCAGCTTTTAAGAATATCAATAGTCTTTAGACTTTACCTGAAGCTCCTTGATTTTCTTCTGCAGTTGAGAACTCTGAGCCTGCTCATCCTCAATTTTACTTTGAAGGTAACTAATTTCAAAATCTTTTCTGTTAAAGAACGAGAATGCAAATTCACTATAGTTAAGACAAAATATGAATTTTGGAATTCAGAGAATAAAAAGTCAATGCAATACTTTTTTAGCCTTTCATCCATCTGTTGCTTATCATTTTCCAAATCCATGATGGAATCTTGAGACATTTTCAGATCCCCATCCAGTTTTCTCTTTGCTCTCTCAAGGTCCATTCGCTGCTTCCTCTCTTGTTCCAGAGACCCTTCAAGCTAAAACATATAAAATGTACTTTGAAACACATAAAATATACTTCAGTAGTAAATATTCTTGATATAAAAACCTGAACTAGAGTTGCAAATCAAAAACTAGAAGAAATAATCAGATCCTGTATACATTCTTGTCTCACACTCTCACTGCAGGATCAGGGTTTGGTTTCTGACATTAAGCTGATCACAGCTTGGGCATGCACAGCTGAAATGCAAGTTACTGAAAAATAAAGAAATTAAAGGTTTCCAGTGACTGTAGTTCCTAACATATAGACTGCAAAATACTGACCAGCTCTCAGAGTCTGGATTATATTCATAAGGTACACAGGTGTGCAACAAGCCTCAACAAGCCTCAAACTGCCAGATAGCTGCTGCAGCTAATTGGTTAAAATGTGCAATGCAAAAGTCTACAACGCTGAAACATCCAGTGATGAACACAGACTAAACAGACAAGAAAAGATGGAAAATATACTGGATTCCACAACATCCCATCAACTGCCAGTAAGATGGTAGGTAAAATTATTAGTTCAGGCTTGGCTGTTATAAATGTTTTCTACAATCCCAACAACAGATTTCTACTCTCCTGATCTGTTCAGAGCATCCACCTATACAAGTTTTTTGTTTGTTTGTTTGTTTGTTTTTTGTCTTACATCATCTAATTGCTGCTCCAGTTTGGTCTTGGTTTTGGTGAGTGTACTGACTTTATCTTCCTCAGCCTGCAGGTCATCCAGTGTCTGCTGGTGTGCCTCCTGGAGGGCCTTTTTCTCCTTGGTTAGTTTGGAAATATTTTCATCCAGGGCTGCCATCTCTTCAGTCATATTCTTAACCTATTAGGTAGCAAGCATCCATACTATGAGGCGGTGTAATGAGAATGGACAGATTGAGAACACAGTGAAAGCACTTTGCAAAACCTTACATGGATGGAGTCAAAGTGATCTCCACAGGAGGTCTGCATTTTTTTTTATGATGAGAATAGTAACCAGCGTAATGCTTGTTATACATCTCTGATCCTGCAGCGGTAAAAATTCTTGCTTTAGTTGGTCTTGACTCCCAGCTCTACTCTGACCATTTTTACAGTGGAACATATGCTAGATATTCACTTTTATCTTCAAGCTGTACTCTTCTCAGATTTACTGAAGGCCTCTGAGTTGCTTTTGACCAAAAAAATACATTTTCTACATGTGATACATTTGCTATGCACACATCTGTAATTTCTCAGCAAGTCAGGTTGTTTAGGATGTACATACTTTTGTCTGTGATTTGCATTTAATAGTTAAATTTTCTTTAAAAGTTAAAGTAACTTGACAATATACAAAGAATCTTCTGCCTCTGAAGAGAATGTAATGAACTGAGGTCTAGAGCACTTGACATGTCTTGTTGACGTACCAGCACTGCCGGCTTTATTTTGGAAAATTATTCCCTGCTCTTCATGAAGCATCGCATACCAACAAACTTTTCTTTAACACATCAGCCTCTCTGTATGAGTCTACCTGATGTTTGCTTCCCACTTTTCTCATTCAGATGGAAAAGACTGACAGTATCAATAAGTCCACTCTGCTAGGTACTTTAGCTACGTAGTCTTTATCTTACCACTCAGCACCATCTAGATTTCCTCTAAACTTTAGCACGGAAATGTCCAATATGTCTGAAATAGCAAACAGGATCCGGTAGTGTTTTCAGTGATGTCAGTGAAGGGAACTTCAACATATAATTACATCTCTCATAGTATTGTTTATACAACAGTGCTGAATGCTGTCACTGCAGACATGGGCTTTTGAATTCTAAGATTTCAGTTGTGACTCATCACATTGGTTGCTGAGACATATGTAAAAAGATTAGTGCTTTTACTAAGAGATAAATATGCTAATGACAACCTGGTCCTTAGAATTCAGGAACTCTCATCATGTAGTCAAGTCAGTGGAAGGAAGGGATATCCATCCTAGATGAAATCTGAGCTTCTTAAATACAAGAGAATTATAAGAAAACATTTTGCATTTGCAAGATCAGTTCTTCTCATTCATTAAGGAGAATGAATCTAAACAGCTATTCTCTACTGAGTCACTCACTAGCTCTCCATCCACATGAGAGACACTTTTTTTTATGCCTGGAAATAGAAGCACGTGGAAATTCTCCAAACACCTCAACAAGATGTTAACTGTGGGAATACAAAAAAAGGTATACTCAGAGCAGAAGCTCTGGAGCAAAAGAAACTGCATGAGAAAGGAAGGCTGAGAACCAAGGACACTCCAGAAGAAAAGGAAAACAAGTTCAAGTAAGCTGTGTGATGGCAGACCCTGATTGGAGGAAGAGTGCATGACTTGGAAAGTCTCACGACCCGGATTGGATAAACACCTGTATGCACAGTTAAGGAGTGTTTGTGGAATGTTCTGTTGACATGTAACGACGGGTAGGAAAGTTAAAATAGAAAACTTGTGAATGTATATAAGGGATGTTAGAACCTGTAATAAATGATTTGGATTGTCCATATCTAGGTCCATGCATCAGATGCTGCAGTTAACCTTTTTTTGAAATGCTATGAAAAGAAATATTTTTCTGAACTTTTGTTCTGTTACAGGCAATTAAGTGGCAACATCTCTTTATGCCTTGCGCACATACCACTTCCATTGAGAGCACTTAGGAAACTGCAACATCCCACAAAACTGAAACCTGTCTGGGAAAACTGCCTGGGGAAAAATAGTTCCCTGATTTGTCTGTCACCTTGTTCTCTGTTGCATGCTTCTCCTTTTCCACTTTGACTAGAGTCAGTTCAAGATCATCAATATCTTTCTTGAGCTCGGAGCACTCATCTTCAAGTTTCCTCTTCTTTGCTGCCAATTCAGCATTCATCTCCTCTTCATCCTCCACTCTTTCATTAAGTTCTTTAATTCTAGCTTCCAGCTGAATTTTACTTTTGATTAGACCTTCACATCTCTCTTCAGCATCAGCTAGATTTGCACTCTCCTGTCAGAACACATGGAAGACGTGTTACATTTACCATACAAACAAAGAAAAGCAATGCATACTGTCCAAGCGCCACCTCCCGGAAATGAACTGCACAAGTCAAGGTAACTGTAGTTAGGAAGTAATGCTCAGGATCCAATCATGAGCAGATTACCCTGCTTGATCACGGCTGAGGAAAGTGAGCCATAATCCCACAATAGAGGCCCACCCTTTAAGCTGGTCAGGTGGTTTGATATCAGTGGTACAAACAGATGGGTCAGCAAACTGGATGTCATGGAAGCATGAGCCTATATGTGGATCTGTAAAATGTTAAGTCATTCAAAAGTCATCTTTCATAATGTTAAATAATTCTATCTTTAATAAGTTCCTAATGACACAGGTCTGATTGCCTCTCCCCTAACACCTTTTGCCCCTTAATTCACATGAGACTGCCTGGCTCTCTGCGTTGACTAACCTCTCAGACAAAATTGAATTGGGCTCATGGCAAAACAGTATCGCTTAACCTAAAGTTTAGCCTGACACTTCTACCTTAACATTCTGAACAATGTGTCTACATGAATAAAATGTTTTTATGGATAAAATGTCACTCAAATTAATGGTACTGTCGCATATTCTAGGCTGAACACCAGAAAAGGTATATGTTGCTTCCCAGAAGAGTCATGGAGGAAAGACATCACTGCAGTAACAAAGGATATTATCTCTCACATTCATACTAGAACTCACAAGGCATTCAAAATTACTGCTACTGAGTATGTATTTTCTGAGAACAAACATGGAGAAAGTGGATTTTGAGGAGTGTTTCAAGTAGAGTTGACTGAAATTTGCATAGCAATGGGACTTAAAAAGCAGACAGAAAGGGTTCTTCCAGTGATGAAACAGTGAGAAAATGAGTCAAGAAAGAGACAGACAACACTCTAAAGGAAATAAACATATCTTAAGAGTTTTTATACTCTGAAATCTGAAACTATGGAGTACACTGAATGTAATCCTAACCTGGAAGCTAAACCTAGGCTTCTTGCTTTTTTTCCCTGCTTGCCTTCTATGTGAAGGGGTTACAGTGAAGCCTAAAATATTTATAGAGTAAACAGTGGAGAACAGGACATTAAAAAAGGATGCAAATGAACTCAGAAAATGGAGTAATGTTAAGCTGAAGAAGGATTAAGGGAAGGAATCTATCCTTCAACATGCACAGTGACCATCTTAGAGCTTGCAATAGCTGTCCAAAAGCAAGCTACTTCAAGAACACATGGAATCAACTGACAATTCCACTTGGACCAAACAGCCCTTGGCCATAAAGTATCTTACTACCTTGTAAAAGCTGACAGTATTTCTGTCCTGTGCAAATTCAGTCTCTGCTCAGGATTGTTGCAGCTGAAAAGCATCAGTCTTTGTTCCATACTTTCACTCCTGTCTCTGACAGGAAAGCAGTCTCATCCCCAGCTCCACATTAGAATGGTCAACAGTTCAGGAAACAAGCTGCATTTCATACAGATCCAGAGAATGCAGCTAAGGGCACATTGTAGATCCATGGAAAGGCAGCTTTACACTTGATCCCAGTCAGAATTTCCCTTTTTTATAATGGTAGTAATACTATATATCTGCTTTGTACCCACTTTGCTTAGATACAGATGACAAGACCAGATGTAAGGCAGTGGAGAACGTGGCTCTGTTACCTGTCTTTTTATGCATGACAATGGAAAAGAGAATGGAAATAGCTGTAGAAAAAGAGGAAGTGGGGATGAACCTGAAAATGGAGATTACTCACAGACTGAACCTGCAGCTGCAAGTCATTTTTCTCTTGCAGCAGGGTCACCATTTTCTCCTCCAGATCCTTCCTCTTTGCCTCAGACTTGGCAAGCTCTTCCTTGGTTTTGTCAAACTCTTCCTTCATGGTGGCCATCTCCTTCTCAGATTCTACACTCTTCAACATGGGCTTCATCTTGAAGTACAGCTTCATCCAAGGCCAGTGCTTGACATTCATGAATGCTCTAACATTGTATTGGATTATATAAATTGATTCTCTGAAAATGCATGAAAATAGTACAGGTTATGACACTGGACAGACTAGGGTTAGAAACAGACCCTTGTTATTGGTAACACAGCATCAGTGTTTTGTTCAGGGAAGTTTTGTGTGTGGCTTCTTATCTCACCTTGCTTGTGCTTATTAAAGTCATTTCTAGGCACTGGACTGCTGAATTGCCTGGCTCACTAGCATGAACAATAGTTACGTCTGAGCATAGCAGGGAGAATTTCAAAATAGCTAAATTCTCTGCCACATTGTCTGATAATCTCTGAAACTTATCCTGAGTCTCACAGTGCAAGTGCTCAGGTAAAGACCAGTGAAAACTGACATTCATGTTGAGATTATAAATAAGGGAATTACTGTAAATTGTGAAAACAATGGCTTGATGCTTTTTAGTCTGAAAAGACAACTACTATATTATTAGAATTTACTAAGACAAAAAATGAAAACAACAATAAAAACTTACTATGGCAGCTCCAGCCCCTGGCTGCACAGCAGCCCTGGCTTTGGTGGTCCAACCACTCCCCCAAGGCCAGGGGACATGGAGCCACCGTAGACCCAGTATGCTGTGTTCCAATTGCAGTGCCAACTTGGTGCGCCCAGTGCTGCTACCCCCTCACTCCAAATTTTGTATGAATTGTTCCACCCCAAAAGCATATAAATGAAAATATACAATCTCAATTTTCCACATAATATAAACCTTCTCCGTACAAGTTAGAATTCTTCATCTCAGACTGAAATGAAGCAATTAAATAAAACTGAAGTAGAGCAGAATGTGAATCCACTCATTACAGTTTCATTAAATCACATCAATTTGTCAGACAGCACATTCCAAGCAGCCAACTGAACAAGTACTAAGGTTTGTCTATCTCCGTCATGGGGGGCTTTAAATTTTGAAAATGATTCTAAAGGTTACTACATTCCTGGAGGAAGGGCTCACTTTTAAGTATCATGGACCAGATGCTCAGTCCAACTACTAAACGGACACTGCCAGAATTTGGAATTTTAGAAGTTTCTGCTTTTTCTGTTTCCCCTAATCTTTCCAAATGTCTTCAATGAGGACAGATTTGCGTATGAAATGGGATGCTGCAATCCCAGAATTTCAGTCTGGCACGATGTGACTTGTGCTCATGTTTTACCTTCTTGCATTCATCTTTTTAAATTCAATTCTCATGAGATATCCTCTACACATAGCTTGCATATGAGTAATAAGGCTCACAAGCTTCTCATCTCTCATTTCTTCCAGGAGTCCTAGGAGACCTGCCTTGAAGAACACCTAGAACATAAAAGAAGGCTAACCAGTTAGGCAGGTGCACAGTGATTAGCGTGTGACCTAGGATAATGAAAGAGAGTTTTGGAAGAAAGTATGAAGAGTAACTGCTTAACAGATAGAGAAATTTTTGGTCACATATTGTACATACTCTCTGTGTTCCTATGTTTTGTGACAAATCACTCTGTGTATGACTTAATCACACTGTTGTGAAGTCATTTGAGGCATGCTCCAGAGTAAGTTGGGGAAGACCCAGCTTTTCAAACAGAGTTAACTGAGTATGACATTCTACTCTGTCTTCTTACAGTATGCTTCATATCTCAGCAATCAAGGCTCTGTAAAGTAACTAACGGGTGGTTTGAGAATTAAATGAACACTATAATGTTCATTTAACAGTGTACACAGTTGTTTCCTAATCACCATGAAGGCTGATTTTATATGCAAGAAATACTTTAAATAAATGGTATTTTTTGCCATTAATACACCCACTCTTCCACAAGGACTTCACCTTGGTGTGGCCGAATCTGTATTGGTTGTGGTCCACATCAATAGAGGAAAGAAGCTTTTCTGAAGCCTTTTTGCTGTCAATGAATTGGCCTTCTGGAATGGCTGAGGCATTAAGAATCTTGTACCTGCAAGACAGAGTGCAAAGTACTAGTTGCAAACAGCATGAGAAGAATTGGAGCTATTGTATATAGTAAGATAATGTGATTGGAAGCTGAGGTGTCTGAAAGCAGCTGAGTACACCATCTGAAGTCTAGACAGACCTGGCTGAACAGAACTGTCTTCACCTGTGCTCCCATGGCTGACTCAGTGCTCACCTCAGGTGATCAGTCAGTAGTTAAGGCCACAATTCAACAGTTCCCATACAAACTACTAACAAAAATCAACTGTATTCCAAAGGGAATGCATACCTCACAGAACTCACTGTCTCTGCAAATCCTACCACTGAATCCTTCAGTTTGGACTAAAAATGACATGGTATTATTTTTTAACTGCTAGCAACAGTCTTAGCATTTTGCAAGGTAGCTTAATGATTAAGGTAATGCTACATCATGGACAGGATCACCTGATGCTTCTAAAGGGGTTTTCTCAGATTAAAAATGATGAAGGGTGACTGTACACTGGGGCACTTCTTGTAGTCAAGTAAGAGAATGTATAAAATCAAGGTAATTAAAATGGCACAATGCATTTATTTTTTACTTCAGTCTTCTGCTGTAGCTCCCTCTGAACTTCAGCACATTTCCTTTGTATTGTACAGCAATTTTTGTTTCTGGGCCATCACTATTTTGGAATGTCATATTACCTGTCACATCAAATTATGATTTGACAATTGAGATCAGCTAATATCTTACTGAATTAAACATCAGGTTGCAGGGCATATTCAAAGAGATCCTGCATTCCAGACTTCACTTCTTCAAAGTCTGAACATCCTTGTTGTAAAAGGAGTATTATCAATTTCTTGCCAAAGAGGCGAAGAAGGGAAAGAAGAAGCAAACAGGCTATATTTTTTTGCTGGGAAAGAGCTTTTTACACCAAGTCAGCATGGAAGGTGCTACTGGCACATTTAATAGCGATAGTACCCAGTTCTGATTCAGCACTTCATAGCAACCAAGCTCACTTAAGCCAGTATCATGGTCTCCATATAAAAGACAAGAAAGCAAGTTATAGGATGCAGGCCTGTGACAAAACATCAACAAAGCCTTGTAGTTTTGAATGCTCAGTCAATGCAATCTGAGGAGACTGTGTCAATGTATTATTTTAATATTGTTTTGTAAGACTCCCATAGACTTATAAGAGTAATCTATAATGCCACAACTCATCTGACAAGCATTTTGCATCTCTTTGAAGCAACAGACAGTGACTACAGTTCGGAAATTATACAGATTCTGACAAATCAAAAAAATCTTTGGTCTGATCAAAGAGGGAGAAGACTGGAATGACTTAAGATAATATTTATGATGAAGTTCCTTCAGTGCCACCAATACTAGTCTTTTTCAGTGGGTGTCTCTCCAAGGTGTCACCACATTTGTCACCTGAGCTGTGGGTTTACTAAATTTTTTCATTAACAGACAGTAAGAACTGAAGACATACCGTTGCTTAAAGTCCGCATAAAGGATTCTGCTTGGAAAACCCTTCCTGCAAATTCTGATGCCTTCTAGAACTCCATTGCATCGGAGCTGATGCATCACCAAGTAATGGTCCATTTCACCTTAAACGAGATACATATATAATGACTCAATTTTTTTCCCAAAGTATCTCAACATTTGGTAGAATTATAGAATAATTTTCCTTTTTGCTGAAATTCAACAGATCTTGGTTAAAGATGAAGGAAACTGAGATACAATATGTCTTCAATTCATAGAAGTTGCAGAGAGCAGCTTCAACAAGTTGAGCTTCTCTACTCAGAATATTAGGAATGGCAGTGCTTATAAATCACCACTGGTAAAAGGCATAGAGTTGCATTTCTCAAAAAATGGTAGAAAAGTACTTCAGAAGACCAACTGAAGAACCTGTGACAGCAAGAGCATCCTCACTGGATATAGGCAGAGTTGGCACAATATGGAGTGCTACAGCTCTTCATATTAGAGATTATTTTACCTTGGATCTGCAGTGGAAACATTCACTAAACTTAACCTCAATTAGACTTGAAAGATGGATTCCAAGAATCAAATGTAGATTCCTTTAAGTTCTCAGCCCTTTCAACTGCCTGTAGAAGACATCTGATTGAAATTGGAAGAATGATCTCTATCAGATATAATAATCAACTAAATTTCTTAATCTTATTTTCCATGGAGCCTGCTTTGGCAGAGGGGTTGGACTAGATGATCTCTTGAGGTCCCTTCCAACCCCTACAATTCTGTGGAAGTACAGTGGGCAGAATAAAATACTTTTGGAATCATTTCGTGTTGAAGAAATTTCTGTCAGCTGCTATCGAGATTTATTAATGCAGAAGGGCTCATATCATTCACCCTTACCTTTCATTGTAATCTATAAATAATGTGTACCCAAAAGCATGGTTAGGAGTTGAGCATAATTAGCCTAAAAACAGCTGAAAATCAGAAAATGTCCAGTTTCTCTTCCTTGACATTTCTTAATTCTGTTCACTCATCACCGCTCTTTTTCTTAAATGGCAAATGTCGTATTTCCTCTGAGTCACTTCTCTCTGAATATTAAAATGACAACCATATCTGGCAGAATCATTCATTCATGTATATTTCAGTAGGTTTCCTTAATTCCCTTATGCCTACTTTACTGTCAAGACTCCTGCTGGAGTTCCTCTCTCATTACTTCAGGGATATGAAACGTGGACTTTCCATACTGGCTTCATTTATAGTCAGCGGAGTGAAACAATATTTTCTAGGATGTGATTCATCTTATCCTAAGATGCATAAAAGGGGCCAGATGAGTCATACCTTAAAATGTCTGCTTCTCTCCTTTGAATATAAAAGGAGTTTAGATAAATAACAGTTAGGATGGTTTGACTAGATCTTAGAGGTCTTTTCCAACCTTTATGAATCTATGATTCTATGAAATGTGAATGTCATACATATGTGTGTTTCCTGTACTATATTTGTGCTCCTCAAGGTTACCAAGGGAGACAATAATAAGGGTAAGAAATCTTGGAAATTCTAGAGCAGAGCAAGCTGACACTGAACTTTTTTTCCCTTGTATTACTATTGCATCTACTACACCTTACCATTCCACCAGTATCAGGCCTCATAATGAGTAGAGTCCCAAGACCCACACAGGGTACTTAATGGCCTCAAACTGAACTGTTCTCGGAGACTGATCTCCTTGTAAGAGTTTAATTTTTAATTCAAGAAAGGAACAAAAATTTACATCAAAATGCTTTTCAGGTGCAAGTAACACCCAGCAACTTATACAAGGAGTACTACAAGTGAGGCATGATTTCTTTTACTGTCTTCCAGCTAGAATCAGACGCTAACGCCATATATTTAGAAGCTGTTAAGCTGCCTTGCTCTGTACTCAGCAGTTTTGAAAGACTCATTGCCTTAAAAACAGGCATTTATTAGGAGCTTGGTAGTGCTGTTACTCGTGACAGACAGTTCTAATACAGCCAGTTCTAATATTCATCAATTCAATATTCATTCTAAAATTCATCAGTTCTAATAAATCTGATATTTATTGTCTTCAGCTCTGTACACTCATTAAGCAAAGACTGGTAAGTGTGGAGGACCATGTAGAGCTCAAAATTTTACAGACAAGAAGGGTCACTTGAACATCAGGAAGAAGTTTGTGTAGAAGCTAAACAGACCAATTCTAGTCAGTTCAGTGTATAATACCTGGTGTCTTGGTCTCATTTGGAATCAAGCAACGGACAAAATGAGGATGGGTACTTCTCAGGTTAGTCATCAGCTTGTTTAGATTTTCCTGTGATAGAACAGAACACAAAGTTAGAGCTCTGAGCTACAAAGCTTTTGCATTTTTATTAGTTAGTTTTAAGGAGAAATTCACTTACCCTGAACACAGCAGATACTGTCTGGAAAGATCCTCCCTTCTTCTTAGCACCCTTCTTGCCACTGCTGCTATCACCTTGGGAGAAGTACATCGGAGTTAAATAGTTGGAGTAAGCAGTATGCCAGTATAAACATTAAATAGTGACTCACTGCTGTATGGTAGTTTTATGTGAACTACAGCTAGCTGGTTATTAATCAGCATATGGTATATTTGGGTCACAGGTCTATGACTTAGTTTACATCATAATACATGTAGCTTTGGTGGTATGGAACATTGTGGCCTGACATTTTACATTTTAATCTGTGCCACTGGGCGTTACTTTGACTCAAAGACATACCCTCAACTTATTTTTGTATTTGTTTGTAATTAGGTGATAGGCCACAGGAATGGCTCAGCAGTGGACATTTGTTTGTGAATGAAGTCTTCTCTAAAAAAAATATTCTAATGCTTCAGTTAAAGAATAGGGACCTACTCTGTGTTACAGCAGCCCAAAGACAGGAAACAAAATACAGTCTTTAAAGAATATAAAGTGCTTGCATTTTCCAAATATGTTTGACACCTGTCTAGGTGATGGCTAACCATTCACACAAATGACAATGCAGTAAACCAGGAAACATCCAATCCTGTCACTTTGTTTTGGATTTGCTGAGTGTAGCTTCTCTGCACCACATGAATAAGGAGCTTTCTGCAGTTACACGTTTGTATCTTAGTCTTGTTATATCTGTGCACCATAGATTAGGACTGGGTTAGAGGATGATAAAGAGCCTAGAGAATACCACAAAGAGGAAAAACAGAAATAGACTTCAGTATTTCCTGCTTTTGATGAGCACTTACTTGTTTCTGCCCCAGCATAGTTAGAGAAAAGGAAAGACAGCAGCTTCAGGGATGACTTCTGGTACAGCCCCACAACAGTTTCATTCAGGGGGTCCTTGTTCTTCTCAAGCCAGCCAGAGATGTTGTAGTCCACTGTGCCAGCATAGTGCACCAGGGAGAAGTGGGCCTCTGCCTTGCCTTTGGCAGGCTTGGGCTTCTGGAAGTTGTTGGACTTGCCCAGATGCTGGTCATAGAGCTTGTTCTTGAAAGAGGTGTCAGTTGCCTTGGGGAACATGCACTCTTCTTCCAGGATGGAGAAGATGCCCATGGGCTGGGAGAAACATGAACACATGAAGGAAGAAAGCAGTGAGGAGAAGGAAAGTGAATAAAATTTCACCTTGCATTTGATTTGTAGTTTGTTTCAGTGACTGTAATTTGTGAGGCACAGGTTCTTAAAACATCAGTAGTTATTGTAATAATCAAACATAACACAGTTATTGCTTTGATGCATCTTTGAGTGAAAGGCTTGTAATGCATGTTATGTTCAATTGCTTCAACTGTCTTTGCCCTAAACTCATTGGAATGTAAACCAGTCAAATAAAAATAGGAATTCATAGGACAGCTTTCAGTGTCCTGCTCATGGGTCTGATGCTGTTGTGTATGCCTGTTACAAGTGATCTGGTTGCAACTGTCAATGTAATCCAATGTAGTCTGATAGCTCCTCAAAAATGTGCAGAAGTAATGGATGTGCATGAGTGATAAGATTTTTCTCATCTTATATGGAATGTAAATGGTAATAATCTGGTGTGTTAGAATACATATAGCCTTCTAATTTATCATAGAATGTATTTAAAATTGGAAATATTTCAATACAGAAATGTTGGCATATCTTTAGACACATCAGAGCTTACATCTGAGCCAAATAAGGAATCTTCTGCACAGATCAGTTATATCTTTTATAATTTTGCTGGAGATACTGATTTGACTTCCATTTCTTTGGATTAGAGGTTATTCTAGGAGTTCCTTCATTTCATTTAAACATATAATTTAATAAGATTCCACCAGATGCTTACAGCTGGCATCAGCTAGACAGCTGCCATAACTAGAATTAGTCTTTCTCTGGAGCATCAGCTATCAGTGGGTGTTGGGCAGAAATACCATGTTTTGAACAAATCTTTTGCTCATTAGGTTTGTCTGTTCTGCGAGAGCTCAGGGATTAGGATGTATCCTGCTTAACTGTAGGTGTCTGTAAAGTAAAATCTAAATCTGAGTTAGCTGTCCAGATTGTTCTAGAATCAGTGGAAGCATACAGACATTTCACAGAATCGCTAATGAGACATAAGTGCTGTGTGCAGCTACTGGTCACTGTCTCTAAAGCAGTGGGAGGTTAATTCCCATTAAGATCACTACCAGTGTAGTGGCAATGGGCACTGATGGAGGGTCCAGGAAGAATTACATTGATAGAATGAGGAACTGAATTCTGTCAATTACTGCAAGGAGCAAGACTAGAAATTTCACCTTACTGTCTACAATTAAAGGCAAAATTAATGTGCCTCTCTACCTTCCATCCCAGTCACGTTGTTAAGAAAATAATCCTTTGTGCAGAGGAAGTTTACTGCTCCAAAATTTTTATTAAACTTGTAATTTTTCAATAGATTTTGGTTACATTTTTAGATTTTATAGGTTGCCTATTTTTATGCGAGAATCAATCAACAGAAATACTTGAATTTATTAAGGATGAATGGACTAAAATAGATGACCAGGAAATAAATGGGCTTTCCTAAAAAGAAGAATATTTCTTCTACCTTCTCAATGAGCTCAATGCAGGCAGCCAGGTCCATCCCAAAGTCAATGAATTCCCAGTCAATGCCTTCCTTCTTGTACTCCTCCTGCTCCAGCACAAACATGTGGTGGTTGAAGAACTGTTGCAGCTTCTCATTAGTAAAGTTGATGCACAGCTGCTCCAGGCTGTTGAACTGCAAATTCAAAACATAAAAAAAGCCATTTAGTTTGGTAAAATTATCAACGGGCAAACATACCTACTGTAACTCACATCAAATATCTCAAAACCAGCAATGTCCAGGACACCAATGAAATGCTGTCTGGGTTGCTTCGTATCCAACTGCTGGTTGATTCGAGTAACCATCCATAGGAACATCTTCTCGTAGACTGATTTAGCCAATGCTCCCACTGAATTGTATACCTGTAAAAAACATAGCCAAGGCAGTAGAAAAGATTGAGCTAACTTAGAAACTGAAAGAACTGAACAAAATGAAAAGCCAACCAGCTCTCTAGGTACCTGTTGAACATTTTGCCCTTTAGTCACATATTCATTCCCAACTTTCACCCTGGGATAGCATAGAGCTTTCAGCAACTCTGCAGAATTCAGACCCATCAGGTAGGCAGCTTTGTCAGCCACTAGGAAGAGATACAGCAAGGGAGTACAACATGGGCAAACATGCCTTGATCCTCTAGGAAGTATCTGTTACAAGGAGCCTAGATGGGAACTGTTCAGATGTGCCTGATGTAACAGGAAGCTCATTTCAGCCTCACAGACCATATATCCCCCCAGCACAGCAGTGTTTCAGCAGCACCACACTAAGTGCTGCAGCAGAGATTGATACTTTATCAATGTCCACGCAGAGCATAAGTTAAACTAATGACCTTGTGTCACTTGCTCCAACTGGTAAAATGCAGTTTCTGGAAATGGAAAAGCAG
Source organism: Odontophorus gujanensis (assembly GCA_013399175.1). Classification (NCBI taxonomy): domain Eukaryota; kingdom Metazoa; phylum Chordata; class Aves; order Galliformes; family Odontophoridae; genus Odontophorus; species Odontophorus gujanensis. The sequence goes on from VXAB01006222.1 coordinate 113,146, forward strand.
TCCCGGCACTTTACTGACTGGGGCTCCTCTCCTGTCTCATGGGCAGCCCCACATCCTCCCCACCTTCAGTGCCATCCGGTTCCGCCTGCTCCTCCCGCTGCTTCTGCTTGAACTTCATGTTCCCATAGTGCATGACGGCTCCCGTCAACTTGTACATCCCCACCTTCTCATCAGAGCTGAAGCCCAGGATGTCCACGGCATTCTGTGGACAGAAGAGGCCAGTCGGACAAGGGTGGATGGGCACGGCCCACGGCTCAGAGGTGAGATGAGGCTGGGGCGGCCACTGCGAGATGGCAGAGGCCAGGGCTGCCAGCTGGGCCCTCGCTCGGATCCGTCTGGTCAGGATGCTGATGCTCCACCGTACTCACGTCTGTTGCCAGCAGCTCTTCGCTGTCATCAATGCTGGCAACTGTGATTTCCCCTTGGCTCACGTAAGCGAAGTCGTAGGGGTTGGTTGAGATAAGAAGGAGATCTGCAAGTGTAGAGTTCACTGTTGGTGGTACGGGGGCAGGTCAGAGTGCAAAGGGAACTCAGCGAGCAGAGCCCAGCAATTCTGACACTCACCAATGAGCTCTGGCTTCTTGTTGGACATGATCTGGTAAAAAATATGATAGCTCCTTTCACTGGTTAGCTGGAAAGTCACTCTGGATTTCTCCAGCAGATCTAACCAAAAGAGAGATGCCATGAGTCTCCTGGGAGATTGAGAGAGGAATACACAAATTCTGTGAATGCTGACTATCTCCAACTCACAGGTTTCGATATCTGCAGAGGCCAGCTTTCCTGTTGTTCCAAAGTGGATCCGGATGAACTTCCCCTGTTAAGTTGTAGAGATCAACCTACTGTCCAAAGTGACCAACGTAAGAGACACACATTAGACGTCTGAACTCCAACAAAAATGAAACTCACAAAGCGTGAGGAGTTGTCATTCCTTACAGTCTTGGCATTTCCAAAGGCTTCTAGCAATGGGTTGGCACTGATGATTTGATCCTCAAGTGTTCCCTAGTTCAGAGAGAAAAGGGATCTTAGTAAAAGATCACTACCAGTTGCTAACAAATATGTCAAGGGATACATTACAAACAGGCAAACAGGTCATTTATACATCCCATACATTATTTTAACTCACAATTCACTGTTTTTACACACATTAGCTATCACTCAAGAGTGTTGCCATTGGTTTCAAGAGAAGAGTGCTGCAAGACAGATCTGTATTTTGTCTCCTTTTTGTACATGCTACTATATTTTATTTGTTATATACAGAATCATTATTGCAGAGCTCAGAGAGTTTAGCATTTGTATGAGAAAGGTGCTTCCACATTCCCATTTACTACTTACAAAGGACATAACAGATAAAGAAAATGTGAAAAATAGGTTTGTTGTTTTTTATTTTCATAGAGGTTACACAAACACAAGACACAGAAAATGATACAGCCTTTAAGTTTTAAGGAGGAACCACCTAACAAAGGAAAATATAAAGTTTTTCAGTTAGATTCAAACAAACAACAGCCTTTCAGAGTGCGGAAGTGTATCTTCGGACACACTTTGATTAGAAGGGTACACAAGTGAAGCCTAAAACTCAAATACTGAACTTAGCAAAAAAAAAGGGAGCAGTGTCTCTCGGAGGCTGGAGTTCTTTCCTATTCCCTATCTTTTCTTTCCTCTTTTTTTTTTTTTTTTTCCTGGATGGGTATGACTGCAGAAGAGAAGATAATGTCAAATTTCAGTACTCAATTGTGTTGCTCTTTTTAAATGAAATAAATAAATAAATAAATAAATAAAGGACGAAGAAAAGTTTCTGTGACATTATGTCTCTTCTGTACAGTGCAGTGCAGGAAGGTTACCCAAAGCAGAGGCTGTTTTGGGATGACAGAGCAAAGGTTTTCTCAGGGCTCCTAGCAGTCACGACTGATCCCTGAGCAGACAGAAAATCAAAATGTTGACATGGATAGTTTCCAAGCAAAGCAAAGAATGAGATAAAAAAAACTATCCGATTTTAACCAGATGAAAGATTGGTGGCAGAGTTCAAATTGCAGCTCAAATTGCATCATACTACTAGGATTACGGCACAGCTGCCTTCAGCATCTTGCAGTGGAGAGGCAGCGCCATTCCCAATAGTGTCTGCAGGCGGCGCAAATGGTTTACATTAGTTCGGAAGTGAAGAACCTCACAAAACCGAGCAATGTATGAAGGTCTCTCTCTCTCTCTTCTTCTGTCTGTCTCTCACAAGAAGTCTCAGATATCTAGGGTAGTGTCCTGTCACATATCTCTTTCCAAATGAACTTTACTCATTACATACAGGCTGGCCATGAGCCAGCACTGTGCCTTGGTGGCCAAAAGGCCAATGGTATCCTGGGGTACATTAAAAAGAGCACGGACAGCAGGTCGAAGGAGGTGCTTTCCTCCCCTTCTACTCTGCCCTGGTGAGGCCTCACCTGGAGTACTGTGTCCAGTTCCGGGCTCCCCGGTACAAAGAAGACAGAGATCTTCTTGAAAGAGTGCAGTGAAGGGCTACAAAGGTGATAAAGGATGTGGAACACCTCTCTTATGAGGAAAGGCTGAGAGACCTGGGTCTGTTCAGCCTTGAAAAAAGAAGACTCAGAGGGGATCTGATCCACATCTATAAATATCTAAGGAGTGGGAGGCAAAGGGATGAGGCTGGACTCTTCTCAGCAGTGTGTGGTTATAGGACGAGGGGAAACAAACTAAAGCATAGGAAGTTTTTCACAGTGCAGGTGATGGAGCACTGGCACTGCCTGCACAGAGAGGTGGTGGAGTCTCCTTCTCTGGAGACATTCAAGACCTGCCTGGATGCCTACCTGTGCAACCTGGGCTAGGGAGCCTGCTTGGCAGGGGGGCTGGACTAGATGATCATTAGAGGTCCCTTCCAGCCCCTACAATTCTGTGATGCTGTGATTTTAAGAGATGTGCATGTGTCAGTGCAGTTGACTCCCCCACCAAAAAGCTTCAATTTAGTGCATAGCTGTAACTTGGGAGCACACACAGTAGCACTGTGAATGGGGACAGTATGAAACATCTGAAATCTTTTATACAAGTTCAATCTGTGGTCCTGTCTACAGGACGTTACAAATTTCTCAAGACTGAGAAAGCATTCCTGGGGAATATCATTACTCATTTCCTTTATTTTTATGCTCTTGCCTGATATCTGATTTTACTCTGTGTCTGAGACTGGATGCCAGGCTAGACAGAGCCATAACTGAGTGGTTATTTAGTGGTCTTATGAAGAGATTGCTTATTTAGTGACCTATGAAAAGAAGGATACTACTGAGATTATGAATACCAAATAAACATTCTGTGAAAAAAACTTAGAAGAGGGAAGAACAGGCTATTGTCCATCTGAGAACCTGGTGACTTGTTTTGGTATCAATCAGGACATCTTTCAGCTGTCTCCAAGTTTTGCTGAGATTGCTGCTAGCATAGTGAGCAACTGGTGAAAGCTGAGCCCAATAGATACTGAAATGGTGCTGATGGAAAGAGCACTTGTGGTGAAATTGGCTTTGCCATAACAACCCATCAATCACAGACACCTGCTTCTCAGCGAGAAAAAGTATTCAGCCTTGGGACTTCCTTAGGTTCCACTGTACCCTCGAGTACTCAAATAGCACACTGACAGGCATCACCCTCTTTGATGCACATACCTCCTCACAGATAGTGGGGACACATGTGCCATGAGGGTGCTTGCTGCTTGCTGTGTGTTACGGAATTAAACCCATGCCCTGTAAGTGCACCACTGGGCTCAGATTGCAGCAGCTGGGCTGCTCAGCAGAAAGGGACATCAGGGCATGTGCTTTCTTCCCTGAAAGGTTCCCCTGTGAGGTTAATGTCAGGCAAGCAGTCTCAGCTGTCCCACATATGCCCCTTACGCTGCCTCTCAAGGCTGTTACACAGATCACAGGTAGAAGAACAGGCCAGTTGAAATTACTGTGCGATGCACTTGAAATTATTCTAACTTCAGTGTGACCTCTCTGAAGTCCACAGTTACTGTACTTCCCCTGTTGGGAATGAAACACTATTACATGCCAGCTGGAGACAACTGCTCTCTTGCAAGCGCTCTGCTGCATGCAGATGTCCAGTCTCACAGCATACTAATGGTTCAACACTCAGGCAGACTGTCATCACAGAGAAGACTTGTATTATGTTCCTACCTATGATAAGAGCTTTCTCTGTGTAAGGATTGAGTAGGAGCTGATACTTAGTTTTTTCCTACATTATGGATGTTTTCTCTTTGGATGCTGTATGATAAAACTCAGAAGGGAAGGGAGGGCAAGGAAATCCGGATAATATTCAAGGATCACTTTCCCCAAGGCCAAGAGTGATGCATTCCAACAAAGAGGAAGCCAGCAAAAGTGCTGGGAGGCCTGTAGGAACGAATGAGGAGCTTCTGGAAAAAAGTCAGACACAGAAAGAAAGCCTCCAGTGAATGGGAAGAAGGACAGGTAGCATGGGAGGAATACAATCTGAGCAGCCAGGGGTCAGGTTAGTAAACCTAAAGCCCAGATAAAATTAAATCTGGCAATGGACAACAAGAACAGCTTTTAAAAGTATGTAAGTGATAAAAGCAAGACTACAGAAAATGTGTGCCCTCTCCAGAAGGAAATGGGAGATCTGGTTACCTAGGATGTTGTTCTGGTTTCAGCTGAAGTAGAACTGTTTTTTCCTTCATAGAATCTGGTAAGATGCTATGTTTTGGCTTTAGGAGAAAAACATTGTTGATAACACAGATGTTTTAGTTTTTGCTAAGCAGTGCTGCACAGTCAAAGATACTTCAGTTTCTCAGCTACTTGCACTGTCATGCAAGTGAGTGGCTTCAGGGGCATGAGGAGAGCTCAGCTAAACAGCACAAAGGGATGTTCCAGACATTATGACAGAATATGGGAAAAACTTAAAAACAATGGGGAGTTGGTCAGGTGGTCTGCTGCTGCTTGGGGGCTGGTTGGGCATCAGTCAGTGGGTGGTGAGCAATTCAGAAATCAGTCCTTGTAAGGTACCTAATGTGCACCATGAGACCTGATGAGGTGCATCTGAGGGTCTGGAGCAAACTTGCAGAAGAAATCGTTAAGCCACTACCTATTATGTGTTAGAAGTTGTGACAGTCCAGTAAAATTCCTACTGACTGAAAAAAGGGAAATGTAAGACCCATTTTAAAAAGAAAAAGAAGGAAGTTCTGGGGGACTATAGGCCAGTCAGTGCCACCCTTGTGCCTGGCATGAAGCAGATCCACCTGGAATCTGCTGAGGCACATTGAAAACAAAGAGGTAACTGGAGAGGAGAGCCATCAAGGCTTCACTTAGGGACAAATCATGTCTGATGAGTTTGTTGGCCTTCTACGTTGAAGTGACTGCACTGATGGACTAGGGAAGAGTAACTGGTGTCATCTACCTGGACTTCTGTAAAGCATTTGACTCTGTCCCACATGACATCCTTGTCTCTAAATTTGAGAAACATGAATTTGACAGATAGATCATTTGGTGGATAAGGAATCGGCTGTATAGTCTCACTCTAAGCATTGCAGTCAATGGCTTGATGTTCAGGTGGAGACCAAAAACAAGTAGTTGCTCCACAGGGGCTGATGGACCAGTGTTATTGGACGTCTTTGCTGATGACATGAACAGTTGGATTGAGTACACCCTCAGCAGTATTCTGGATGACACCAAGCTAAATGCTGTGGTCCACGTGCAGGAGGGAAGGAATGCTTCCAGAAGGACCTTGACAAACTTGAGAGGTGGGTTTGTATGAACCTCAGAGTTCAACAAAGCCAAGTACAAGGTTGTGTACCTCCATCAGAGGAATCTCAAACATGGATGCAGGCTGGGTGATGAGTGCACTGATAACAACCCTGCAGAGGAGGACCCAGGGATATTGGTTTAAAAAAAAAACAAACAAAAAAAACCACAAGAGGATATGGGTCAGCAATGTGCACTTGTAGCCCAGAAATCCAACCATATCCTGGGCAGCATCAAAAGAGTTGTAACCATCAGCTTGAGGGAGCTGATCTTCATTCTCTACTCTGCTCTCATGAGACCCCACCTACTGGACTACATTCAGATCTGAGGCCACAAGCGTAAGAAGGACATGGGCATATCACAGCAGGTCTGGTGAAGGATCAGAAAGGCTGAAGCACCACTTTTAAAAAGACAGTCTGAAAGAGTTGGGGTTATTTAGTCTGGAGAAGATGAGGCTTTAGGGAGATCTTTTAGCAGTTAAAGGAAGAGGTGCAGGAAAGATGGAAAAGGAATCTTTATCAGGGAGTGTTATGATGGGGCAAGGGGTAATGTTTTTAAACTATAAAAGGGGTAGATTTAGGGTAGATAATAAGAGGAAATTCTTCAGTATGAGAATTGTGAGGCATTGGCACAGGCTGCCCAGGGATGTGGATGTCCCATCTGTGGCAGTGTTCAAGGCCAGGTTGGATGGGGCTTTGAGTAACTGGTCTTGTGCAAGGTGTTCTTGCCCATGACAGGGTGTTTGGAGCTAGTGATCTTTTGGGTCACTTCCAAACAATACATTCTATGATTCTATAATTCTGTTTCTAGGGGTAGAGTTCCACTAGAATTAAGAGGGATGGAAACTGGGTAGCAGGTTTAATGAAGTATATGTGTGCTCAGTGTATCCTGCTCATCACCTCAGTCACACTACACTATATTTTGGTACTCTGGCAATGTAGAAATCTGCATTGATAGCTACTGCTCTACAGGCACATTCTCATCCAAACATTAGAAGATGGTGCCAGTCACATACCTGCATTTTACTAGGCTGTTGATCTTTCTTCTTCTCACCAGTAACTGCAATTGTTGCAAAATACTGGATGACACGCTTTGTGTTCACAGTCTTCCCTGCACCGGATTCTCCACTGTTGGAATGAAAATACTGTTATGGGAAAAATGGAACTCTTTTACTTCTCTATCAGGGTAGGTATTAGAGGAAATTTTTTTTTTTTACTCAGAGGGTGGTGATGCTCTAGCTCACACTACCCAGAGAGCTGTGGTTTCCTCATCCCTGGAGATGCCCAGGGCCAGGTTGGATGGGGGTACTAGGCAGCTTGATCTGGTGGGGGGCAACCAGCACACAGAAGGGGGTTAGAACTTGATGGTCATTGAGGTCCCTTCCAACCCAAGCCATTTTATGATTCTATGATTANGAATGAAAATACTGTTATGGGAAAAATGGAACTCTTTTACTTCTCTATCAGGGTAGGTATTAGAGGAAATTTTTTTTTTTTACTCAGAGGGTGGTGATGCTCTAGCTCACACTACCCAGAGAGCTGTGGTTTCCTCATCCCTGGAGATGCCCAGGGCCAGGTTGGATGGGGGTACTAGGCAGCTTGATCTGGTGGGGGGCAACCAGCACACAGAAGGGGGTTAGAACTTGATGGTCATTGAGGTCCCTTCCAACCCAAGCCATTTTATGATTCTATGATTACATGGTCAGCTTTGTCACACATATAAAAATATACTCACGTGATAAGGATTGACTGGTTGTCACGATCTGAAAACAAAGCCACAGAAAGATATTATCAAATGAGTTGTGGAGGGCTTTTATTCCTCAGAAATAGCTATGTGATTTCAAGAGTAAAAAGCTATATAAAAACCATATTTATCACTTTGTAATCAGTAAATTCTGCTTCAATCTACTTGTGCATTTCTGTATGTACAGCCTGAGCTGTCCAAAATACAGCTTAAAGCAGTGGTTGCTTATAACACTTCCCCACTTATTATTTCCTTTCATATATGTCCAGACCTTGAGTATTGTTTAATTGAAATCAGTTTCTCTTCTGTTATAATTCCACAGTGTTTCTTCAAATTCCTTTACTGATTCAATGGGCACAAAGCCAAATGGATAACTACAGCCTTTCCTTCATTATCTAACAGCAGCACATGGTTAAGGTTGGACAGCCTTTGGCATCTTCTCCCAGACAAAAAACAGGACCCAAGAAAATGGCTACAGGTTGTACCAGGGGAGGTTTAGATTAGGCATAAGGAAAAGCTTTTACTCTCAGAGTGGTCAGACACTGGAATGGCCTGCCCAGGGAGGTGGTGGAATTGCCATCCCTGGCAGTGTTCAAGAGGTGTCTGGATGAGGAGCTACAAGATATGGTTTAGTGCTTGTGCTTGAGGTAATGGGTGGATGGTTGGTCTTGATCTTGTAGGTCCTTTCCAACCTTGTGATTCTATGATCTTCATGGAGCTCTGTCACAGGACTATGGGGACTGTTTCCCTCAGACACTGAATAGAAGAGCACAAAAGATGCCCTAACTGCTAACCATTCTGAGACCAAGTCAGTCCTTGCCAAATGACTCACCAGTCAGCATGAACTGATAGGCGTTGTCAGAGATGGAGAAGATGTGTGGAGGGGCCTCCTGGCGCTTTTTGCCTCGGTAGCCAGACACCACCTCCGGGTTGTACACCGGCAGCCACTTGTAGGGGTTGACAGTGACACAGAAGAGGCCCGAGTAGGTCTGCGAGGAACAGACACAGCGCGCTGGCTTCCATTCATCCTGGCACAGAGGTCCTCCCCAGTTACACTAGCCAAGGAAGAGAGCTGGTGGTACTTACGTAGATCATCCAGGCTGCATAACGCTCTTTGAGGTTGTACAGCACAGCGGGTTCATGGAGGTGGGTCATCATGGCCATGTCCTCGATTTTATCGTACTTGGGAGGATTCATGGGAAATACTTCATCATCCCTTACCGTCACAGTCTGTAGAAAATGAGATGAAGAAATTTTTTAGTTAGGAAACTTTATGGCCTTTATTGGTTATGTATAATGAGTATGACGGTTAATAACACTTACTGTATCATCATATGTTTTAACTGTGACTTTACCACTTTCTCTACTTTGTATGGTACCTTTCACATACATTTGGTTTTGATCCACTACAAAACAGGCTGCCTTAGCATCAAATGGGCGATTCTGGGCTTCAATTCGTTCCTTCTCAGACTTTCTTAAATATGGAGCAGCTTCTCCAAAGATTGCCATCTCTGCATCTGAAGACATGGCTGGAGTTTTCCTGGAGGAATTTGTAAAAGTTTTAGATATCTTGTGCATTTATTTTTTTATAGTTNACATGGTCAGCTTTGTCACACATATAAAAATATACTCACGTGATAAGGATTGACTGGTTGTCACGATCTGAAAACAAAGCCACAGAAAGATATTATCAAATGAGTTGTGGAGGGCTTTTATTCCTCAGAAATAGCTATGTGATTTCAAGAGTAAAAAGCTATATAAAAACCATATTTATCACTTTGTAATCAGTAAATTCTGCTTCAATCTACTTGTGCATTTCTGTATGTACAGCCTGAGCTGTCCAAAATACAGCTTAAAGCAGTGGTTGCTTATAACACTTCCCCACTTATTATTTCCTTTCATATATGTCCAGACCTTGAGTATTGTTTAATTGAAATCAGTTTCTCTTCTGTTATAATTCCACAGTGTTTCTTCAAATTCCTTTACTGATTCAATGGGCACAAAGCCAAATGGATAACTACAGCCTTTCCTTCATTATCTAACAGCAGCACATGGTTAAGGTTGGACAGCCTTTGGCATCTTCTCCCAGACAAAAAACAGGACCCAAGAAAATGGCTACAGGTTGTACCAGGGGAGGTTTAGATTAGGCATAAGGAAAAGCTTTTACTCTCAGAGTGGTCAGACACTGGAATGGCCTGCCCAGGGAGGTGGTGGAATTGCCATCCCTGGCAGTGTTCAAGAGGTGTCTGGATGAGGAGCTACAAGATATGGTTTAGTGCTTGTGCTTGAGGTAATGGGTGGATGGTTGGTCTTGATCTTGTAGGTCCTTTCCAACCTTGTGATTCTATGATCTTCATGGAGCTCTGTCACAGGACTATGGGGACTGTTTCCCTCAGACACTGAATAGAAGAGCACAAAAGATGCCCTAACTGCTAACCATTCTGAGACCAAGTCAGTCCTTGCCAAATGACTCACCAGTCAGCATGAACTGATAGGCGTTGTCAGAGATGGAGAAGATGTGTGGAGGGGCCTCCTGGCGCTTTTTGCCTCGGTAGCCAGACACCACCTCCGGGTTGTACACCGGCAGCCACTTGTAGGGGTTGACAGTGACACAGAAGAGGCCCGAGTAGGTCTGCGAGGAACAGACACAGCGCGCTGGCTTCCATTCATCCTGGCACAGAGGTCCTCCCCAGTTACACTAGCCAAGGAAGAGAGCTGGTGGTACTTACGTAGATCATCCAGGCTGCATAACGCTCTTTGAGGTTGTACAGCACAGCGGGTTCATGGAGGTGGGTCATCATGGCCATGTCCTCGATTTTATCGTACTTGGGAGGATTCATGGGAAATACTTCATCATCCCTTACCGTCACAGTCTGTAGAAAATGAGAAGAAGAAATTTTTTAGTTAGGAAACTTTATGGCCTTTATTGGTTATGTATAATGAGTATGACGGTTAATAACACTTACTGTATCATCATATGTTTTAACTGTGACTTTACCACTTTCTCTACTTTGTATGGTACCTTTCACATACATTTGGTTTTGATCCACTACAAAACAGGCTGCCTTAGCATCAAATGGGCGATTCTGGGCTTCAATTCGTTCCTTCTCAGACTTTCTTAAATATGGAGCAGCTTCTCCAAAGATTGCCATCTCTGCATCTGAAGACATGGCTGGAGTTTTCCTGGAGGAATTTGTAAAAGTTTTAGATATCTTGTGCATTTATTTTTTTATAGTTTAATATATATAGTTCATTTTATATGATCTAATAGTTTAAATTTATCCAGAAAGTAATCATGTTAATTTTCCTAAGTTAGGAAGACTTGCTTTCACACATGATTTCAAAGTGTCATTTAGTTACATTTCAAATATTTCCAAAGTGCCGTATTTTGAAGGGTGACATCAGTTATCAGTCATTAAAAGATGACTTGATAATGTAAAGGTCTTCTTATCTAAGCAGTCCTACCTATCAGACAGGACAGAAGAACACACTGAGTTTCTGGATTCTGGACCTTGTGGGTAAGTCACAGTCAGCATGCAATATTCTAGACCTTACCCCAGAGGAAACTGGAGGGAGGCTAACCTTAGACCCTTCTTGAATTTTACTGTGAGCCTCCTCTCTGAGCACATACTCAATTTCAGATTTCCAGCAATAGGGCAGATGGCGGAGGGTGAATTTTGATAGTCTACAAATTCCAAAATACCAACTGACACCACAAAAAAATAATAATTTTTCTTTCTTTCTTGTCTTCTTTGCTAAGTGTGTCTGACACTTTTCTTTCTTCATAACTAGAGTATTTCTTACTAAGAATTATGAATATGCTCATATTGATCAAAATATAACATTTACAGTAAAACTGCTTCTACAAAACAGTCCTTTGTCATTGCCTAGGTGAGCTACGCTCAACTGAACAACCAGTAAAATAAGATTGTTAAACCCTTACCTTCAGAGGGCCAAAGAGAAAATCTGCTTTCAGTACCTGTATAGAATGGTTAAAGAAAGGACAAAGAAAGTTAAATAAAGAAGAGTTCTTGGTTAGCTTTTAGTTCATATGCATTGAGCATATGCTCTATGAAATGTGTTCACATTTCTTGTGTAGTCTCTTATAACTTTTAAGCTAGAACCAAATCCTACAGAAAGACACGTGTTCCTTTCCACATTGCTGTGAGCTACTGGAAACACATAATGACCAAGAAAAACGGAGCAGTTTTTTGCATATTATCCCAATCAATTTCAATTGCCTTCAGAGTTAGATTCTTTGTGCCTTTCATAGGGCTTGGAGATACCAAAATTTATAGAAAGCTCTTCAAGAAATAGCATATAATTGCTTGACTGTTACTCTTTGTGTCTGGAGTGCGTTGGATTATTTAACCTTGGCATTGAATGAGTGAGTGAGAATGGTAATAGTGATGAGTTAAAAAAAAAAAAAAAACAACAAAAAACAACGATGCACCTACATATTCCAATTCTTTCTATAGCTGAGGAGTTGTCATGGTCAGAGTATGAAGCAAGCAGATGGAACTTACCATGAGATGTGGAGGCAACAAAGAATAAGACCACCTTCAGCTGTGGCTCTTTATATGCAACTTCCTACCCACGCAGCATTCGAGTGCTCTATTTTTGGTCAATTATAATTTACATTCTAGTTGTAAATGTGTTGAAGCTGTGATCTGTCTCATAATTACTTAGAGGCAGGGTGATTGAAGGTTGTATGGAGTCAGCTGCACTGACCTTCTATTTTTCATGTTGATCTATGCCAAGATGGAGGATTAGGAAACTCAAAAATAGCTCTAATAATGCCAAATATGGCTACCATTGGTTTCTGATTTCAGTACAGTTTAAGACTTAAAGAAGCAAGAATAGTTTTGTTTTGTTTTTTTCTTTTCTAACATAATTATCTCTTTACAACTTGCCATTTTTACAGATCCCATCCTACCCTCTCTATCTGCACATACTGGTAGAGAAGAATGAAGACTTGGTAAGATCGATTTTTTCATTCACCATTTTTGTTTAAAACATTGTGTAGAATGCTGGCAAGTCTGAGGCCAGTGTAAAGCTTGGGTTAGTGTAAGACGTCATTTTATTGAATACAAGAAAGATTTGCAACCCTGGCCTGTAGGTTTACAACATGCTTCAGGCATGCTTCAGGCATGCTTCAGGTCTCATCCCATGGGAAGGAGGCTTCTGTGCTGCTTGCTTACCATGGAACAGCTGGACATGGAACCGGAATATCTTTGTCTTGCTCCATTGCAGAGGTGCAGTGGTTCTGGGACGAGATATAGGGGACCAAAGGCATTACTGCAGCTCTGTTGTATACAAGAAGGAAATCAGGAACAGGCTGTCATCAGTGGCTTAAGATGAGTCAGCAGGGAAGAAGAGCAGCATGGCCAAACGGGGAGCTTTTGCTGAGACTCCAGAAAAAGAAGAGTTTTCAGTCTTTGGAAGAAGAGTCAGGCAACTCAGAAAGAGTACAAGGATGTCACTAGGTGTCATGGTTTTATGATTTTTGTTATTGGTATTCCACATCAAAACATCATGTAGTGCATTAGGAGTTAAAGGGCTAATGCTCCAGCTCCATGGATCATCAATAGTTCTGGGTATACCTGTCTCAGAAGAGAAGAACCACATACCCCAGAGGACTTTGCATTGCTTTGATTTTTTTCCATTTTCCACTCAGAGGGAAAAATAATGGGAAAAATGCTCAGTCATGGCTTGAAACAATGACTGAGCACCTGGTGGGAAGGCAGGGCCACACCAGGTGGAACCTAGGTGTATGCAGTGTACCTGAGTAACTGGAAGTGGTGGAGCCAGGATCCACCCTTCCCTGATCTCTTTTAAGCGTTCGGCTGCAGCGGCAAGAATGCCTCTTGCTGCAGATTCCTGCTTGCCTGGGGCCTTCTAAATGTAAGCTGCTCCTTTTCTTTATTTTTGTGTCTATGGCTGCTGCATTTGGGCTTGTTCTCGTTTGCTGGAGCTGAAGACTTTGTTACCCTGCTATTTTTGTAGTACTTTCTGTTCTGTTATAGTGTTGCAGATGTGGTGGGGAGTGTTAACACGGAAGACAAGAAAAAAAAAAACTGAGATTCTCAGTGCCTTCTTCTGTCTTTAATAATCAGAACAGTTATCTATGAGGGTGTTCTTTCCCCTGACCTGGAAGGTAGGGATGGGCAGCAGAATTAAACCTCTCATGATTCAGAAGGAAACAGTGAGTTGCTGCTCCACCTGGACTATTTCTGATCCTAGAAGTTACTTATTTCTTTTTGCATTACATAGTTAGCTCCAAGCTCTCTGGTGCGTCATGACTTCATACAGTCGTGTAATAGTTTCTCTTGGTGCTCTATTCTTACTTTGATAGCATGCACAAAAAAAAAAAAAAAAACAAAACCAAAAAAAACCAACAAAAAAAAATCCGTTTCCAAGTACCAAAGTTAATGTTTTCAGAGAAATAGCAATTGCATCTTAGTGACATCTACAAAGTGGTGATGGTCATTTTATAATCTGTTCTGTTTGGGACGCTGAATTATTATTTTTTTTTTTAGTGGTTATTATTTGTTGACATTGATTTCACATGCACTGTAATCACTTGGTTACAATATAGTCAGATGGGGAAACTAGTGAATGAAACTTACTAGTGTTTCTCTTGAAATTCATCTTCTATGAATTTCAAGAGAAAAAAAGCAATTTATTCTGTATATTCTATAAATATATTATTGCAAATAAGAGAGGTGATCGAGTTAACCACAGTTTTGTAGGATCACCAGTGAGGAGAGTTCTAGTTGGCAATACATACAAAGTGGTCTAGAATAAGGATCAGCATATATAGCTTCCCTCTACAGGGAGTATCCTTACTGTTAGGTTAAGAAGAAATCCCCTATTTTCTCTTTGTGTTCCAGTCACTCTTGAAGTCCGTTCTCCCCACAAGTTGACAGTAGGTCTTCAGAAAGAAAGCTGAAAATGTGTATCCATTCCCACATAGTCATATGCACACACTGTGAGTTTGCTGAAAGCCATATATCAATGGGACTGAGGGCTGGGGAGTCAACTCCCACTAACACTTCAAGAATTGAGATTTGTTGACTTCAGGTCCCTCAAAGCTTGGGTAAATGATCATTGCCTGTACAAAATCTAATGGTAAGAAGTGACAAACTAGATTATCAATGTTATATCTTCCTTAAATACAAGGGAAAAAAACAACATTTGTTAGAGAAGCGTTCTAACTTTAACCATGACACTTATCACATCTTTGTAGAATTTGCTCATGTCTATATCCAGAAAGAAATGGGTTTTCAGATTCATTGTTGCCATCATTTCAGCTAGAGAGCATCCTTGGAGCATTTACACTGTTCTCATTAACTGTTTTGGATCATGTTCAAGGTACCCACTATTTAGGGACACTGTATAGAAAGAGAAGGGCAATTGGGTACTGCTACAGAAAAAATAGAGACAATTTCTTCAAGTCTGAGTTTGCAACATGCAGAGTTGGGAAGTATCTGCTTTAAGATTTGTCTTATTTTTTCAGTCTTTACTATTGTTTTGTGTACTTATACTGCATTGATGTTTGGTTTTTTAAATCAGAATTCTCACCAGTCTGTCCTGAAGCATGAGCATGAACACAGCATGGAATTGTGGTAATAATACTCAGATGTGGAGATAACATCACTGTGGGGTTTTTTTTGACTGATTGCTACATACCAGATTCAAGTTAGCTGTGCTTGTTGCAGCATCAAAATTACGTAGACTTTTTGCATTTTAGCAGACCAGAGGTCTGGATTTGATCTTCTCTGATCTGTGTTACTAGATAACATTCTTTATTTGCATATGCACATAGATTTGCACTTTAACTGTGTGCATCTTAGATATAATAGAATAAAGTTACTCTCTACAATTTAATCAATCTGACATGATCTTTTCTTTCATATATATATTACTTGTCAAATTATTCTGTAATGAAAATGATTTTGCCTTTTCTCTTGGTTAATGTTTTAGTTAAAATATTAAGTGGCTAAGTGTTGCGGTGACCCCGGGAAGATGAACCACGGCCACGTCAGAACAATCTGCTTAAGATGCCGATGCAAGGACTCAGAGAGACATCAATATGATTATGCAGCTGAGCCAACTTTATTGCGCAGGTTACACACTTTTATACCCCTTGAACACATGCTATTTTTAGAATAATAGTTAAGCAGTGGTTCTTGCTCTGTCCTTGCGAGATAAGCAATGTCCAATTAGTTCTTCTTTTCCCACACATACCAGGGCCATCTGGTTACACCGCAAACTTACTCCCTCACTGTTGCCCGGTCAACGGTGCACCACTTCTCAAAATCCAGTGATCCGAACGTGCTGTTTTGTTCGCACTGCTACAAGGATAAGCACACACAACCTCCTTCCTTAAGCCAGTTCTCCACAGCTAAGAACCCAATTCTTTTTGAAGGCGCAATTGCCTACTGGTGACTGTGTGTAAATGGAATCACTTTTTAGCCCTGGGATGCATCAAACATGGCATTGCTAGCAGGTCAAGGGAAGGGATTGTCCCACTCTGCACTGCAGTCATATGGCCTCCCCTTGAGTACTGTGTCACCACAGTACAAAAGGGACATAAAATTATTAGTGTCCAAANATTCTGTAATGAAAATGATTTTGCCTTTTCTCTTGGTTAATGTTTTAGTTAAAATATTAAGTGGCTAAGTGTTGCGGTGACCCCGGGAAGATGAACCACGGCCACGTCAGAACAATCTGCTTAAGATGCCGATGCAAGGACTCAGAGAGACATCAATATGATTATGCAGCTGAGCCAACTTTATTGCGCAGGTTACACACTTTTATACCCCTTGAACACATGCTATTTTTAGAATAATAGTTAAGCAGTGGTTCTTGCTCTGTCCTTGCGAGATAAGCAATGTCCAATTAGTTCTTCTTTTCCCACACATACCAGGGCCATCTGGTTACACCGCAAACTTACTCCCTCACTGTTGCCCGGTCAACGGTGCACCACTTCTCAAAATCCAGTGATCCGAACGTGCTGTTTTGTTCGCACTGCTACAAGGATAAGCACACACAACCTCCTTCCTTAAGCCAGTTCTCCACAGCTAAGAACCCAATTCTTTTTGAAGGCGCAATTGCCTACTGGTGACTGTGTGTAAATGGAATCACTTTTTAGCCCTGGGATGCATCAAACATGGCATTGCTAGCAGGTCAAGGGAAGGGATTGTCCCACTCTGCACTGCAGTCATATGGCCTCCCCTTGAGTACTGTGTCACCACAGTACAAAAGGGACATAAAATTATTAGTGTCCAAAGGAGGGCTACAAAGATGAAGGGTCTAGAAAGGGAGAAATATGAGAAGCAGCTGAAATCCCTTGATTTGTTTGGTCCAGAGAGGAGGAGACAGAGGGAAGGCCTTAGATGTCCCTTTAATGCAAGAATAGATAAAGAAAAAAGAAAGGTGCTGGTACAAAACAGAAAAGGCATGATTCATTGCCACAGGCCATGATGGGTTTCAGCTGTGCTGTGTCAGCTGTCTGACAGTACAGGCCAATGACAATGATTACCTCAAAGGCACACCTATAGAATAAGGGAGAAACAACAAGGATTATCCTCTAGCATGGCTGGGAATTCATAAGTTGTTGGAGGAGGACTTGGATTTGTGAAAAACAAGGGTATGCAAGAATTTCAGGAGTACTAGCTAACCATCTCCCAGACTGTGTTCATCTCCCACAGCCAAAAGAAACAAGACTTATGGGTGATGACAATCCCAGATGTGCTCACTGCCAGCAGATGAAAGTAACTTGTAATCAGAACCTCTTGGTTTTTAAAAAACATTAGTTCCCAATTTTTCTGTAGGTAGTGAAAATATATAAAGCAGCCTCATAACCCTACACACTGTTTATTATGTTTCTGGAATACTGAAAATAAAGAATTTGTAACAACAAATAGGAATAGCCAAGAAGGGTTCATACTGTCCTCAGGGTGCATTGCATCTTCTGTCTTCGTCTTGTGTATTGTCCTCTTTGGAAATCTGTGTGAGGAATAAAGAATTGGTCAACCAGAAGAATCTTTCAAAGATAAGCCTGAGTTCAGAGGCTAGACAAACCTGTTCGTCTTAAATGGCCACAAAAAGGTAAGCTGTATGGAGGCATTGTAGACTGCAGTGATTGGAGAGGAGCATTGAAAGGTTCAGCAAAGGAATAGCATGGAGTATGCCCCACAGATGGTGCTTCCTTTCATTTCATGGAGATATCACCTTCCTTTGTGAGTTCCCCATCTCCTATTTATATACTGACATCTTTGTTACTCACAAGGGAGAGCATCCCCTACACAGGTGATTGGGAGGGATATTATGTTGAAGGAGCAAAAAAATATGAAGTCATCGAAATGTTTTCTGTGTGTACTTTGAGCATGCTGACTTTTTGGAACATCCCAGCAAGGCACTGAGGAGCTGAATAATCCAGGGGTATAGATGTCTACCTTATTTCTGCCTGTCCTGAGTAGGGAAATAATGTCTTTTATATTTCATTCTTCCAAAGGAAACATCTTGTGGTCATGTAAACATTTCCATCTCTAGTAAGATAAGCTGCACATTCAAATCTTCTTCAGGTTTAAAAAACGGTGAGACAAACCAAGCAGTTAGTATGTAAAGATTCAGCAGATGTACTAGGAAAATTATTTGAAAGAATATTTTAAGTCACTTCAGGTGAAAATAACATGTAAATTCTATAAATACTTCATATGTTTATGCAGATATTGATGTGATATTAATGTGAATCTGTTGTCCATCCCGACTTATGGGCTGTTGTTCATACTATTAATTTTCACATGTGATATATACAGATATCAATTTATAAAAGGATAAATAGGACTGGAGTTGTTTTGGTTTTTTTTTTAACACAATATAACTGTCAATAAAAATGCCGTGCATTTATTGTGTCAGTTCATACATGCCATACCAGCTCATTCATCAGTTACTGTAAGTTCTACTATTTTCATGGGCTCATCAATCAAGTCAACATCAAGCAAGCAGCATCTGTATGAGTTTTCATAATTCTGGCTTTGTCAAGCAAAATGTAATATTTGAATATAAGCTACTCTTCATAGATGGCATATACAAACCACAACCTGTACAACTTGTCCATTTTGTTATCCTAGAAATGTTTTAATCTTTCTTGATGCATGTATTCTCATCTTTCGTATTAAGTCTTTTTCTAGATCTGTATGTAGATACACACTTGTTCCATATACTGTTCCACCTCCCTGCCCTTTTATCACTGCATTTTAACAGGTTACTGTGTTGATGTTATTGCAGTACCCCTGGAGGACTGAATAGGGAAGAGAAGTAACTAACTCCTTGTTGTCTCGCATCCATATATGCAGCTTCCAAAAATATAATATTCTGTTGTTACCTTTCATGTTCTTCCATGACGAATGGAACATCTTCAGTGATGAAAAGTTGTCTAGACCTTACAGTACTTCATCTGCAGTATAAATCTTACTTAATAAAATATTAATTTTATAAAATTCTATACAGCTTCTGTAAATTTGGATTGTATCTGTAATTGTTCATGAAATGCTCAAGAAGCTGCCGAGAAGATACTCTATAGTATACATTATTAGTGTTGGTTATGGGATAAGCCTTCTTCTGCATACTGTAAATCATATTGCAAAGTTGTGTGGGAACAGTTCTGGAGAGAAGAAGGAAAAGTTTGGTATCCTGTGGAAGGTACTTGTGTATGATTCTCGCTGTAATTTAATGCCATGGTAACTCTACAGTTTCATTTTATCATGTCCTGTTTATTGAAGTCTTTTGGCAAAAAGTCTCTCACTCCATGGACAAATGAGTGAAAATTCCTCATAACTCTTATCATATTTTTTTACCGATTGAACATTTATTTTTCAGTTCAAATGATTATTGATGGCAGAGTAAATGTAAGATGCATCTTTCCATGAATATACATTTTTGAACTCGAGAAGTGTTCCTGTACTTAAAGAGAAATACATCTATTGAGCCTTGAGAATATGTACCAAAAGTTTATTTTGTCAGCCTGACTTTAAATATCACTTAAAAAAAGAAAAAGGCAAGTTGAAAGATAACTTCATTTTCTCTCCACATAAATTAATCCGAACTTCTTGGAAGTGTGTGATACTGAAATGCAGATTTTTCTGTGCCACTGAGCATGTTTGACACTGTATCAAGACAAAATAGAATTCATTATAGTCACTGAGAGATTCCTATCTTAAAAATATTTGCAAGCTGCCTTTTTCACAGCTGTCAAGTGGCCCTAGTTGAAAGGAGCTTCTGTTTTAATCATGGAGGATAGGCATTAAAGCTGTCTCAGCTAGCTGCTGGGCACTGCAAAATGATATGCATTATGTAGTTGGGGTGAAAGGTGATCTCTATCTTAAATGTATCATTCTTTTTCCAGCATAAAGAGGTGATGTGATCATGTCTTCAGGTTGTTTCTACAGTTGTGAGGTTGGCAGCAACCCATGTTCTATGTCAGTTACTGGCAAGAATTAAATACTACCCTGTGGACTGTGGGGCTATTTCACTTTGGATGCCTTATTTCACCTTCTGGCTTTCTCAAGTCAGCCTAATTAGAAAACACTTAGGAGAATCATACCTTCATTTGATCTGGAAGGGACCCTTAAATGTCATTTTGTGCAATTCCTCTGCAGTGAATGGGGACACCATAGATCTGTCAGGTGCCCAGAGCCCCTTCCAGCCTGACCTTGAGTGTCTCCTGGGATGGGGCATCCACCACCTCTCTGGGCAAACTGTACCAGTGCCTCACTGCCATTACCGTAAAAAACTTCTTCCTTTTATCCAATCTAAATCTCCCCTCTTTTAGTTTGAAACTATTACCTCTTGTCCTATCACAGCGCACCTTGCTAAAGAGTCCATCCTCTATTCACTATGAACTGGGATGTGTGAGCTATTAATGAAACTGCCTTGTTATTGGAGGTATGGAAGTTGTCTAGCAGAATGAAATGCTTTTTAAAAACTGACAGGAAATGATGGTCCTGTACATCTAATGGTTGTACTGGGAAAAAGGTAGGTGCTAATAATAGTAAATACTGCACACAGAGAATAAAAAGTTGTTGAAAAGGAAAGTCATATCCCACCAGCATATGGGAAAATTAAAAACATATTGATTGGGCAGAAGTGGATATTGTCCTAATGAATATCTAAAGGTCGTTGGAGAAGGTATGTCACCTTTCTTATCAGAGCTAAGTGTGTGTCTGTGTTATATGATAGTCCTGACAAGTGATCCTGGAAGAGGATAGCCTGATAATCATCACTGCAGAAACGAGTGTACGAAATGGCTTGATCTGAAGCAAATCCTAGGAGCAGCTTGAGGGAGAGATCACTCCAGCACCTTTATTTATAGGCTGTACAGATAGGGCTGCATTAGGAACCAGCACAGCCCTCCCAAGGTATCTCAACAGGCCTTGTGGCCTCACATTCCTTATGTAATTAACTTCACACCATTCCTAAGTAATGTCCCTTATACCCTTGCTATCATTCCCTGTTAGAGCCTGCTAGATTATGAAACAGCAGTCATTATTTTAAGACATTAATGTACTGTAAAGCAGCAGGTGCTGTTCTCCACTTTCTGATGACAGTGACAGGAGCTGAGGGAATGACACGGGGCTGTGTTTGGGGAGGTTTAGGTGGTTGTCAGGGAAAGGCTCTGCCCCAGAGGGCAGTGGGCACAGCCCTGATGCTGGAGCACTGAGACACTACTCTCAGCAGTAGGGTTTGGGTGGTACTGCATGGAACTAGGACTCAATAGTTCTGGTGGGTCCCTTCCAGGTCAGGGTGTTGTATGTAAATGTTCAAGTGAGTCAGGAATGGCAACAGTGTCAAAAGTATCTTGTGAAGTGGGAAGAACTCCACTGATTTTGGTAAACTATCATCTGTATTTGGGACATCATTGCTGTGCGTCACTTGAGCTCGTTCCTATTCAAAGTAAGTAGTAAAGATGTATTGGAGAAGTGGCCTGATAGCCCACACAGGCAAGATTGGTTTTCTTTTTTTGCATTACTATTGCCTCTGCCTTGAAATGTTGATATTTAAACAGTGGCCTTTGTTGTTTTTTCAGTATTTTCTGCTTGAGAAACACTATGTACTGTTGATATCCGCCTGCTCCATCACCCTGGGGATGCACAGGACTGAGTGGTTATTAATACAACCCATCAGGCTCCCCCTCAATTGTCTGTGAGGATCATTCACCCTGTGTAGGCAAGGGGTGTTGTGTTCTAATGCCCCCAGTCATCCCATGTACCAGGATTACCATGTATTTCCTCAGGGTTGCTCCCAGGACAGGTAGGACAGTCCTTGTCAAGGCTGATTCTTGTCACGTAATTGCTCCCTCCAGCTGCCTCATATCCTGATCCCCTGCAGGGCAGTCTTGAGCCCCACCTCCTTACAGCAAAATGCTGCGAAGTAGTAGTGCAGAGTTGTCATGGTTTTATGATTTTTGGTACTGGTATTCCACATCACAACATCATGTAGTGCATTTAGAATTAAAGAGTTAATGCTCCAGCTCCATGGATCATCGATAATTTCAGGTATATCTGTCTCAGAAGAGAAGAACTACATTCCCCAGGGGACTCTGCGGTATTTTTATGTATTTACGCTCAGAGGGAAAGATAAAAACTGTCTGCGGTCACGGGACACTTTTTCCTTTTGGGATGGACTCAGCAGTGGGTGCTCACTGCCGTCTCGCCTTCAGCGTTAGCGTAAGGCCTTCGATTTATTGGACACTCTCTCTTGCTCATTTTATTTGATTTATTAGCTTTAATTCCAGTTATATTGTATTATATTGTGTTATTTTGCTTTCTGGTATCTATTTAGTAAATTAGCTTTCCTCCTCAGATCGTTGCTGCTGTTTTGTTTCTACGCCCATTTCCCTTTTCCCTTTTTCCTTTCCCCCTTCCCCTTTCCTGGGGCGTGGGTCTGTGGATCCCCCGCACCATTCGTCACGGAACCTGGCCGAACCTGCCCGTAAACCGTTGACAAGAGTGGTGTAGTAGGGGAGCAGGCTCTGCGGTCTCTCAGCCACCTGCCACACCTGCTCCTGGAGGCCTGGCAGCTCTGAAGGAGCTATGGTGATCAAACAGATCCTAGATCCCATAGCCTGGGAATGCTCTAGGGAGGCATTTACTGATGGCTTCAATTGAAAGGTCAAAGGGACTATTCCTAGAGGAGAAGCTTGAGGGCACTGATCACCCTGTGGATGTTGCTCCACTCAGGTCTGATGGGCTGAGTCCCTCCTCTGGGGTGAACAGGGCGCTCAGCTTGTACTTGAAATGTGGTAGCAGAGCCAGGACCACCCCTGCTCCACTGTCCTGGATGATCTTGGCACAGCTTCTGGGGAAGATGTGGCAACTGTCTGAAGTCACTTCTCACTCTGTGGGGATGGAGCAGGTATCATGGAGGGACAGCCACCTTCCTCCTATCCCTAGGCCTGTGCTCTAACACAGCCCTGATGCCACATTCCCATCTTGTGTCCCCTTGTCTCCTCATCCTGGTCCACAACAAACCACTGATTTGGTAGATCCCATCATCTTCAATATCTGGGAACAACTGGGTGAGTGAATCATGGTGAGTGAATCTGTGATAGCTGGAGGGAGCTTCAGGGCCACCATGAGCTCCTACCTCCTCTCCTCAACAGCAGAGTTGGTGGGAGCAGGGCACTTTGCTCTCCTGCTGACATAGGGCATCCAGGTGGCACCTGAACATCTGGTCTGGGAGAGGGCAGTGCTGGGGAAAATTGGATTGTCAGACAATGGGACTTGGGGCAGGAGTGGGGACTGGGATTACAAGGGGGAGCAGCTTTAGCTGGAGTGTTGGACAGGATGATCTCCAGAGGTCCCTTCCAACCACTGTGATTTTGTGCATTAGTGAAAAGAGCAATGATCTTCTCTATTGTACTGGTCTTTTCTTCCACGCTTGACAGGAAAGATCTTGTGCCAACTCTTTTTAGCTCCTTTCTTATTCTCAGCTGAAGTCATTTGAAGGAGCTCCAGCATGCTTTTGAGACAGCAATTCAGCAAGACCACTAACATGATTAGGATCCAATAGCCCAACACAGTAAAGGCTATCACAGCTCCACACCCTTTGGCTGAAAAACTAAAAAGTCTACAAATGTATTGCAGCAGGCACACAGACACACAGAGCAATTGCTTCCACTGTGTAAGGAATTACACAGCTATACCATGTACATTATTGTCAGTATTTGCACATATATTACACAAGTACTTACAGTACTACAATTTTCATTAAAAACAAAAAACAAACAACAACAACAACAAAAAACTATAAAAGAGTGTGTAGAAATAAAGGAGGCAGGAAAGGGAAAAATATATATTCAAAGGAGGTAAGGATGACATTCATACCTTTAATCCCTCCCATAGGACTGTAGTGTTCCTTGGAGGTACCCAAGACCAGCTTGGATAGGGCCCTGGGCAGACTGAGTTGATGGGTGGCAACCACTTATGGCAAGAGGTTGGACCTGGATGATCTTTAAGGCCCCTTCCAAACTAAGGGAAAACTTAAGCTGTTTGTTGTTGGAAATGTTTGATTGGACCAGAAGTGTATTTACTTACTGCCACTATGTTTTACTACTTTGATGCAGTGATGACATGGCTTTGTGACAGGCATGGCACAACACTGTAATGATCTCTTCAGGTGATATTAAGACAGTATCTCCTTATGTCTACTTCTGTTACAGAGAACTCAGAATTGGGATGACGTGGGATACAGAGATTCAGTAAAAGTAGCACTACTTTCAGTATTCTCAAGGTGTGGCTGGGGGGGAAAACTGTTACCCAGCCTATTCATTTAGGATTTGCCTACTCACGCTCAGCCTGTCAGGCACAGTTGAACTGTACATAAGACCTGTGATAAGTCAGAGGATATTTGCTGTAAGTGTATGGCAAAGTGCTTGGACCACATCGTAGTGATGAGATGGTGTCTGTCCCACAGGAATAACACTATGTGTCAGTGGGCTTACAGACTCCCAGTCTTGGTTGAGTTTCCATGCTGGGTTGATAAAACCTGTCAGCCCAGGTTTTTGTAATTAACTGATAGAGATCCTAGAGTCTGAGGAGGATATCTACCATACATTCAGGTTCACGCTGCTGATGAGACTTCACCTGGTCCTACTCTGGATATGAAATAGGGAAGGCATCAATACAGCTGTTTGGCATTGATGCAAAAGTAGCATCATTTGAATCAGTGAGAATAGCAAACTGATGTGCAGTAGTAGGCTCTGTTGCTAGCATGAATGCTTCAGGGACAGTTCCTCTGCATGCAGTATGTAGCCTTTGTCTTGGTGTTTTAGAATTCTGTGTGGAATGTATCAGAATCACAGAATTGTAGGGGCTGGTCCTCTAATGATCATCTAGTACAACTCCCCTGCCAAAGCAGCTCCACAGACCAGGTTGCCCAGGTAGGCATCCAGGGGGTCTTGAATGTCTCCAGAGAAAGAGACTCCACCACCACCCTGTGCAGGCTGTGCCAGTGCTCCGTCACTGCATTGTGAAGAAGTTCCCACGCACATTTGTACAGAACATCCTATGCTTCACTTTGTAGCCATTTCCCCTTATCCTATTGTCACACTCTGCTGAGAAGAGTCCACCCTTGTCCCTTTGCCTCCTGCACCTTAGATATTTATAGATGTGGATTGGATCCCCTCTGAATCTTCTTTTTTCAAGGATACCTCTTTTGAGGATACCCCAGTCTTTTTTGTACCAGGGAGCCCAGAACTGGGCACAAAATGTATAAACACCCAGGCCTATGGAATGGCTATGAAGATGGGACTTGGTCCAATGGCTAAGAAGTATGAATGATGTCATCTAATTCTATATAGATTTTCTCTTTTTGAATGTGTTATCTGCATGCACTGATTTTGTTTGTTCGTACCTCTGACTGTCCATGACAGCTTAGCCTGAAGGACAAGATCATGTCCTGCAGTGAACAATGAACTGCAGTGAACAATATGGAGAAATAAAAGATCCTCATATGGGTAAAAACTCTTGCAATAAAAGCATCTCAGAAGTAGAATCCTGCAGATATTTGTTATCAGTCTGTACTTTGCAACGTGTTCAAAAACAATCTGTAAAAAGAAGCAAGTGAGGTGACAAAATAGTAGTATGCCAAACAGGAGTTTTTGTCCTAAAGAGAAACATACTTGGAATTTATAAAAGTAGAAGTGACTTAAAAAGAATAATTATTGTTTGCTTTTATGCAGTCTCTGTCTATCCAGTTTAGAATATATAGCCAGCTTTAGAGAACAGACTATGAACAACTACGTGAGATAGCTGGTATTGCTACCTTTGCAATGTTTGTTTGCATATCAATTTTGTGAACAAAATTTAAAAGTAGTTTTCATGTTAGGTGTAAATGTCCTCCAAAAGTCTTGAAGAATTGAAAAGATTTAACCTGAAAAAAATATCTTCTTGCAATTAAGCTACATGACATATTCAATACTCAATTATTAGACTGGATTACCAGAAGATGTAATTAAATTTTGGTCTCTGGATAGAACCTTTTAACTAAAATGGAATATTCCTAAAACAAAACTATAAGGAATAGTTACATTCAGTTGTAAAGAAATAATAGTTTTCTCCCTTGAGGAATTCTTATGTGAAACGCCATGGTGAGAGTGAAGCTGGATAACTGAACAGACCACTTAAATAGTGGTCTTAAAAATTTAAATAATGGAAAATGGAAGTCTTAAAAGAATTCAGGATAATGATTAAAATACAACAGCGAACTTCTTATTTTCCTTGGGAAAATCTCTATGATTTTTATTATCTAAGTACTAATTATCTAGACATTGATTAAGAACTAAACAGTAATTACAAATCAGAGTGATAGAATTTCACATTTTGTGCAATTCTCTTTCACTTTGCACCACTGGAGGCATCTACTCTTCACTTTCTGCCTTCTTGCCTATTTCACGGCTCTTTGCTCGGAGCTTGTTGACCTGTGACTCTGCAATGTCAGCCCGCTCCTCAGCTTCTTCCAGCTCATGCTGGATCTTGCGGAATTTAGTGAGATTGACATTAGACAGCTCCTCCTGGGGGAAGAAAATCAGATACGAAAATTTTAAATAATGTAATTTCCAATTTTCCTTACCTGATATGAGATTTACTAACAGCAGATTATCAAATTCATACTGATTTCTTTAGAAAATGTACAAAATAATTTTAAATAGTTTTTTAAATGTTTAACAGTATTTTTTTTTCTTGCTGAAAAACTACACTGGACATTCTGTGGTATTTTGTCATTTTATAAGAAGAAGAGTCAAAAACTGGGGTAACATATAACCCTCTCCAATACTTCTACAGAGAATCCAAAGAAATTGCTTAAATGCTAAATGGTTAGATGGTTAATAATACATGACAGAAATATATGACTCTTTGGAAGTGCTAATGGACTTTGAAATTTCTGAATAATACATACATAATTATAGAATAATTCAGGTTGGAAATGCCATTCAAGATCATCAAGTCCAATTGTCCATCTGACCTACTGAGCCACATCATTAAACCACATCTCTTAGTGCCATATTCACATACTGACTAAATATATTCAGGGATGGGGACTCTGATTTCCCTGAAGTTCCATGCCTGTTCCAGCGTTTGATCGATCCTCGGTAAATAAATTCTTCCTAATATCCAATCTAAACCTTCCCTGGTAACTTCAGACAGATTCCTTTCATCTTATTACTTATCACTTGAGAAAAGGAATCAAGACCCTTCTCACTGCAAGTTATAAGGAGTGCTCAGGCTCCTCTTCTCCAGACTAAATAACCCCAATTGCTCCTCATATGTCTTGTTTTCTGGTTGCTTTACAAGCTCCATTGCTCTTATCTGCATGAGCTTGAGCAACTCAATATCCTTCTCACCGTGAGGGTCCCCAAACTGAGCACAATATTTGAGACACACCAGTGCCAGGGACAGTCACTTCCCTAGCCCTGTTGGCCGCACTCTTTCTGAGATAAGCCAAGATGCTGTTGGCCTTCTTGGCCAGCTGCATGCCACTGGCTCATGTTCAGCTGGCTGTTGATGAGTATCCCCAGGTCATTTTCTGCTGGGCAGCTTTCCAGCCACTCTTTCCCAGGCCTGTGTCACTGCATGGGATTGTTATGACCCAAGTGCAGATTCTGGCTTTTAGTTTTGTTGAATGCCGTGTGACTGAATTCAATCCACCGATCTAACCTGTCCAGAATCCTCTGCAGAATCTTCTTACCCTCAAACTGATCAACTCTCCAGCCTAACTTTATTAATTAGGACTCTTTGAGCCTGGCCACTCAACCAGTTCTTCAAGAAGGACATGTGTGCAACACATCATGGGCCAATTTCTCCGGAATACTGTAGGAATTGTTATCAAATGTTTTACAGTGTCTAATAGCATCTAATGCTTTCCAGATAAAAAATATCCATAGTCTTTCCTTCTTCTAGAAAGCAGGTCAGCTTGTCAAAGGAGGTAAGGTTAGTTAGGCAGGACCTACCTTTCATAAATGCATGCTAGCTACTTCTGATCACTTGATTGTCTTGTATGAGCCATGTGATGGCACTCAAGATGATCTGCTCCATAGCTTTCTCTGGTACTGATGTCAAACAACAGCTTGTAATTCCCGGGATAGTCCTTACTGACTTCCTTAAGAGCCAAATAGATGGAGGCAACTCCTCAAGCAACTTTAGTTTAAAGCCTTCTTCACCAGCCAGGCGAGCCTGTAAACTGAAGATGCTTTTCCTCTCCTCTGACAGATTGATCTCCTCAGTCCCCATCACACCAGTTTACTCAGAGAGTCCCATATTAAAAGAAGCCAAATTCTTTTCTTTCAGACCAGCACTGTAAACATGCACTTCCCTGCAAGATTTGCCTGGTCCATTCAAAGTCTATTCAAATGACAAGTAGAATCAAACAGGAGACTATAAATGTTAAGGGCTTGAAAGGAGCTAGGCAGAGAAGAATGTCAACACAATATGCCAGTTCTGCCAAGAGGGAGACTGGCTGCTGAGAGCAATACTTACGGCCTCCTCAGCCTGCCTTTTGTA
>VXAB01006223.1:0-48422 GCA_013399175.1 Odontophorus gujanensis
ATATATATATATATTAATTATTTCTGTAAAAGTTAATGATTTACCAGAAGTGATTATACTAAGGCAGTTGTATATTTTGATGGCTTATAGGACATGTAATAATATATACATGTGCAGTTTTTGATTTAAGTGATCAAAGGCAGCTTCCAGTCAGATAATTTTGAAACACAGCATCTTTGTGTCTAGATCAAACTGTGTTTGATCTATAATAATAATATTTATTTTGGCTTCAAGTAAGAATTGAAACAACCAGCAGTTTTCTGAAGTTATATTCAAAATGTCGTTCCTATGTTTTGATAATTTCTTCAACAATAAGACACTTATATAAAAAACAGCATTCATGAGCAGCTTTTCAGTTCATTAGAATAAAGCTGTACTATCCCTCTTCTAATACAAGATTGTCTGAAATGGTTTGGAAGTCTAGTAGCAGAGAATGAGTGGAGAAAGGAGGATATAGCGGATATGAGAGAACATTTACTTGTATTTAAAATAATTAATAAAATGGTCAAGGGACCATTATCTGAACTTGAGACAAACAAACATATCATGTCTGTGTCTAGGTTATATTTGGTTACCTGACCGTGAACAGAGCAGTCAGGTAAACACGAAGGGGCAGGAGGGCAATATGGGACAACCTGCAACTTAGAGTGCTCAAATTCTCTGTAAGAGAGAGGAATTATTCAGTTGAGGAACTGGAAATTAATTCTCTCGGAATTAACTACCACAAAGTAGAGTTTTGCAGGGAAAGTGATGGAACACGTACAGATGGAATTGATCATTCAGACATTATCAGGATAAAGCCTTATCTTTCCTCACAGATCAGGACAAAGATGCTAGCAGTGTTTCTTCAACTGGCTCTACTTATAATAAGAGGAAGTACGCCTCAGGTCTGTACGTTTCGGCTAATTCAAAATCTCAGTTAAAATGTTGGCTCACTCCCAGTTTCATTATAGTCAATCTAGATATCCTTGCAATCCAGAAAATTTCTGCAAATATGATTAGTAAATCTTCCTTTTCTAAGCCTGATTTTTTTTTCTACTGTTCTGTTCAAAAAGTCTGAGAGCTTAGATGACTCCTAGCATACCACAAAACACCTGTAGCCATTACTGATCTAGACTGGTGAATTAAAAGAATGGTTTTGTGCATGATTACAAGACTAACAAATCAATGGATAAAAAAAAAACCAAACCAAAAACCACCCCCATTTAACCAGTGTCTGTTTCTGAGGACATATGTACACATATCTGAATATGTCACACAACTACTCAACAAAAGTAAATTTATCATTATGAAAGAAAATAGTGGATTTTAAATCTCCGTTCTTACATATATATATGCAAGACAGATAAATCGATATAATGTAAAACACTTTTATCACAGAAGTATTTTTTCTTGCCCTATGATTTTTTTACAGGTACATCAACTGGAAAAGTCCAAGAGGGTGTACCCTCCATAGTGACCAATACAAGTAAGCTAGTTATAATGGATAGGGAAAAAGCTGAAGTGTTCAGTTCAGTCTTCACTAGCGAATGCTCTACACACAGCGCTCAAGTAGGTAGTTTGAAAGATGGGAGCTAGGTGAATAATGTCCCTCCTTCTGTAAGCAAATATCAGGTTCACAACCACCTAAGGAACCTGAAGATCCACATGTATATATGTCCTGATGAGATGAATCTTAAGAGTCCTGAGGGAGTTGACTGATGTAGTTGTCAAGTCAACCTCTATGATATTTGGAAAGTCATGATGGCCAAATGAAATCCTTGGAGACTTCAGAAAAGGTAAGACTGAATCATTTTTTAAGAAAGGTATAAAGGACAACCCAGGGAACTACTGTGCGCTCAGCCTCACCTCTGTGCTGGGGAAGATCATGGTGCAGTGTAAGAGATTATTATTTTATACNATTTCCTATCGTTCGACTTCCCTTTCCCATCACCCTTATTGGTAACAGTGTCCGCCTTCCCCTTCCCCATCTCCCTGGTCAATTTTGGTAATAAACTGGTTGGACCAACATCTGAACCGTTGCTTCTTAATCTCACGCTGGGTATACACATAATCTAAGAACCTCGTCCTTTATATTGGAGTGTGACATGCAGATCCTTCTAGAAGCTATACCTAAGGCACATGAACAAGAGCGAGGTGATGTGATGTGGATAATAATATGGTTTCCCCAAGGGCAGAGTTCCTGCTTGACAAATGCTGTTAGTTTTTTTTGATGGCATTACTGTAGCAGTGGACAAGGGAAGAGCCACAGATGTTATCTATCTTTACTTCATTATGGGCTTTGACACAGTCCCCAGTAACATCCTTCTCTCCAAATTGGAAAGATACGAATTTGATTGTTCAGTGAGTGAGGAAGTGGCTGTAAGATCATACCCAGAGAGGAGTGATCAATGGCTCAGTGTTTGGATGGAGACTGGTGATGAGAGGTGACCTTCAGAGGTCAGTACAGGGACAAGTGCTCTTTAACATCTTCATCAATGACAGCATCAATGGGGTTGAGTAAACCGTCATTAAGTTTGTGGATGACATCAGGCTGTGTGGTGTGGTAGACATGCCTGAGGGACTGGATGTATTTCAGGAGAGACATAAATAGATTTGAACAGTGGGCACAGGAGAACATCTTGAGGTTCAACAAATCCAAGTATAAGGTCTTACACTTTTGGGATGGCAACCCCCACTATCAATACAAGCTGGAGCATGAAAGGATAGAGAGCAAACCTGCCTAGAAAAACTTGCGGGTACTGGTGGGTGACAAGCTGAACATGTGTCAGATGTACCCCTGCAGCCCAGAAAGCCAGCTGTATGTTGGGCTGCGTTAAAAGAAGCGTGGCCAACAGGATGAAGGAGGGGATCCTGACCCTATAAGTTCTGCTGCTGAGACCTCAACTAGTGTACTGTGCCCACATGTGGATCCTCAGTACAGAAGAGATGTGGACTGCTAAGATCACGTCCATTGGACAGCCACAGAAATTATCCAAGGGATAAAAGACCTCTCCTGTGAGAATGGGCTGAGAAAGCTCGGGATGTTCATCCAGGAGCTGGGATACATGGTAGAGGCCTTTAAGTATCTAAAGTGGGTCTGTAAGAAAGAAGGGGACAGCCTCTTTAGCAGGGTCTTTTTTGTGTTTTCAAACTAATTAGGGCCACTAGTATCACAGAGTGGTTAGAAATGATTTGCAGGACTTAATGTTAAATAAATTTGGAGTTAGCCTGCAGTTTTTGTTCAACCTAGCAGGCAGCTAAACACCACACAAATGTTCACTCACATCCTCCACACCTTCTCCACCCCCAAAGTGGGATGAAAGAGAGAACTGGAAATAAAATAGACTGTCCAAGTTGAGAGTTAAAAACCTGTTTATTAAGATGGAAAAGGAAATTGTAAACAAAAATGTGATTTTAAATATATATATTCATAGCGCATCTACTTGCTACCTGTCAACTGACACTCTGCTAGCATCACAACATCTCAACCACTTGCTGAACTATGCCCTGTAATCACCAAACAGCAGATGCCTCTGGCCAACTCCCAGCAGCTTCATAGTCTTCCTTATGATGTCATATGGTATGGAATAACCCCTTGCCTAATTCAAGCACTCTCCTGGTTCTGTTTCATCTCTTGCAGCAGTTGCATCATGTCATTGACTCTCCTGCTGAGTGACCCTGCCTGGCCCTGGACACACACCCATTGTTCAGCAACACCAAAAAATCAGTGTACTATTGGTATGCTCTCAGCTGATAAATTGAACCTGGGACACTCATATAGCAAGCCAATTGAAAAATACAAACAAACACAAACAAACAAAAGTGGGGATAATCTAAATAAGTCATTTGAACACCCTCTAAATGGAATTACAAATTACCACTTCACACTGGGATTAATTTTTCACTGCAAGTGTGTGCTGTTCTGTTTTATTATTATTGTTGTTATTATTATTATTACTATCATGGCAATTTAGGCATCAGTGTTAGTTTGAATGTCAGTTAAGGTGAGACAAATCTCAGGTTGGTAGTATGAATGGATAAGAAAAGCTTAACAGAATGTGATTAGAGATCACATACAAGATGTCTTGTTACAATTTTTTGGCTGTAAATGACAAAATATTATTATATTGATTGATGTGTCTGATACAGCTGTTGTGAAAATGAGTTAGTCTTTGTTCAGAGATAAATAAAATCCAGAAATACAATACATTTCCACCATTCCGTCACAATTCTGTTTGAGTTCAGTGGGAATTACAGTGGCATCAAAGTTACAGAACTGTATAGAAACAAACCTTCACAAGGTTTGTAGATTACAGAATATGTTCACTATTTTTTTTTTTTTTTGCCAGTTGAAATGACATGGAGTAAGGGTAAATTGAGGGCAATCACTAACTTAAGCTGATTTAGGGACTAAAAATTGTACCTTAGTAGAGTAGCTAATTATTCTATGCCTATCATGCTACCTGACCTATTTTGTTTATCCCAGCTAACTTGGTTATTCAAAAATTAAGACGGATTAAGATCTAAATTAAAGCACTAGAATTTTGCTATCTAAATGTGAGCTACATTTGTATCTACAAATTCAATATATCTGCTCAACAGATATGGTCTTGATTATCTCCCCTGGCTCTTGATTTAGCAAGCTGTAAGTCTCCCACCATACCATTCACACTGGAATATCTCTGACACCTTAGAGCATCTCAAATGGCACTAGGTAAATATGATCATGCAATAGAACTGAGTCAATGGAGTCTGGAGTGCTTTTAATACTCCTCCTGGAGTGTTAGCTTTCTATGATCCAAAGACTGGTTTTAATACATCATTGTGGTGTAATTATGGTTACGTACAGGTGAGAAAATTCCCAGACNAGAAAAAAACCTTCACAAGGTTTGTAGATTACAGAATATGTTCTCTTTTTTTTTTTTTTTTTTGCCAGTTGAAATGACATGGAGTAAGTGTAAATTGAGGGCAATCACTAACTTAAGCTGATTTAGGGACTAAAAATTGTACCTTAGTAGAGTAGCTAATTATTCTATGCCTATCATGCTACCTGACCTATTTTGTTTATCCCAGCTAACTTGGTTATTCAAAAATTAAGACGGATTAAGATCTAAATTAAAGCACTAGAATTTTGCTATCTAAATGTGAGCTACATTTGTATCTACAAATTCAATATATCTGCTCAACAGATATGGTCTTGATTATCTCCCCTGGCTCTTGATTTAGCAAGCTGTAAGTCTCCCACCATACCATTCACACTGGAATATCTCTGACACCTTAGAGCATCTCAAATGGCACTAGGTAGATATGATCATGCAATAGAACTGAGTCAATGGAGTCTGGAGTGCTTTTAATACTCCTCCTGGAGTGTTAGCTTTCTATGATCCAAAGACTGGTTTTAATACATCATTGTGGTGTAATTATGGTTACGTACAGGTGAGAAAATTCCCAGACTTTGAGAAGGAGTTGTGACACAACTATACAGACTAGGACCTATGTAAGACAGAAAGAATGAAACTGGAGAAACTGGCCTAAGGATACCACAAGAAAAAAAATATGAATAATCTTATAGGGGGAAATAAATAGATTATAATTTAAAGTTTTCTCATAATTCTGTGTATAATCTGAATCAATCTGTAGAACTTTTATGGATACTTTATTTCTTCTGTTTCTCTTACTTCCTCATATTTTTATTTTCTGCTACAAACACAAGCCCCCAGTGAAATATAGATATGCTTTTCTATCACAATTTTATATTGCAGTAAATAATTCTAAAAAGCATTAAAGATACAATTGTAAAAATAGATTAAAAAAAAAAAAAACAAGCAACAAAACAGACAGACTAAACTAACAGGCCACACTAAAAGCAGACTACTTATGATAGTTATTTTTTACATTACAACAGATTTCTGTTGCATTACTGAAGGAGGCATGGGTTCTGAAGTATTTTGCAATGAACTTGAACTGGTGTATTGTGAACCTCTTAATTCCATTACACAGACAAAAGCTTTCTCGAGGTATATACAGGAGAGCAAAGAGTCAACGGAGTGAAAGTAAAATAAAATGTATGATATAGCTCAGCAATCATTTTCATATGAGGAGGAAAGAATAAGTTATCTGGTCTTGAACTCCCTCCTCCATTTGTACCATAAAACTCAAACATGTGCACTTAATTTTACCACTTTAAAATATAGTTGGAGAAGGAATTAAAAAAAATCTTTTTACATGGAAGAAAATAGAGAGAAATGGCAATCAGACATTCAACCCAAAGAGTGTGTCAAATTACCTAAAAATATTCTACCCTCTTTCAAGACCTATTCTAAATAATTTGAGAACTGAGATGACATTTAAAAGCAGAAGGGAAGGTGGGCAGGAAGATCAGAGCTGAAAAGATGAATTTCTTTTGCTAGAGTATAACACCATCATTTTTCTTAATTATTCTTGACATTTCACCTATTATTCTGTGAGCTCCCTTGGAGCAGAGAGGGGAAAAATGCCAGTTGATTTTCAGAATAAAATGTGAAGAGATACTCACAGTTGGCTTTTATGGCTGGAGTTTGCCCTTTAATATAAAGAATCATAGCACCATCTATCTGGTAAAACCAGCTATTATGTTTGCAGATGTGTGACCCTTGGCAGATCATGCTAAATGGTGTGTGTAGTAGATATTTGTGTAGAAGAAAGCCACTAGAATAATATTTGTTGCTATGTTAAAAGAGGAATTTTGAAGATATGGTGTCTTCCACTGTTCTGGAAGAATATCTATGTATCTTGACAAATGAAACATTAATTACCTAAGGCCCTCCAGAGTGTTGATGTGACACAATTGAAATAATGTGAAAAAGACACAGAGACTGTGCTAGAGAATCTTCATTTTCCATAGAAATGTAGAAAACAGAGCAGAAAATTCAGTCAAACCACTAGTATTATAAAATATTATCTTCTAGTAAGAAGGAATCTTCTAGTCTTCATTTAACTGATTTTCCTTTTTTTTTTCTGTTTTTTATTTTTTATTTTTTCTTTTCTATAATTTCTATACTTTATAGAATGTAGGAAAGAAATAAATTGGTAGTCCATAAAATTATACCAAACAAGATAATCACTATTCTTAATCACGAAAGTCCTACCTAATAAGGATTAAATAATTAAAAATACATGCTTACTAATTAATATACAAAAGTCAAAGCATATATGTGTTAGAAGTCCATAATCTGTGTTATAATACATTTATTTATGTATTTATTTAATTAAGAGAATAATCATTATTCATGAAAGAATGAATTCAGAGTCTATTCTATTAATACAAAACTTCTTGGAACTTTGATATATTTGGTGGATAAGCATCTCTTCCTTCAGTCTTCCCAATCTCTATTGAGATTCATAGATGTGAGATAATGAAACATTAGCAGAAATCTGTACAGTCTCACTTTTTCTCCTCT
Source organism: Odontophorus gujanensis (assembly GCA_013399175.1). Taxonomy (NCBI): domain Eukaryota; kingdom Metazoa; phylum Chordata; class Aves; order Galliformes; family Odontophoridae; genus Odontophorus; species Odontophorus gujanensis. Next base: position 7,422 of record VXAB01006223.1, read on the forward strand.
CTAATACAATGTATTCTAGGGAGGAAATTCTTATACGCCTACCTACTAGGGAAGTACAATTCCCTAGTACTATTTTGTTCCATAAATTCTACTCTTTCCTCTCAGCGCTATGAATTCTGATCTTCACTAGTGCCAAACAGAGCTAAAAGAAAAAAAAAAACACACATCATTGCCTCCTAAATATTGTTATATTCAGGCAGGGATATTTGAAAAGTAAGAAGTAACAGGGTTCTTGTCCTTAACACGCCCCAGTGTGGGTGGCAGGTAAAAAAAAAAAAAAAGAGCTAATTTCATACAAAGGCAGAAACTGAACTGATAAGTAGTCAGAATTATAACCCTTCCCACAGCTGACTGTACTCCCTTCTTTTCTGAAAGGCTTTAGTTACGTACTGTGACAGTTAGGGAGACCTTTGAACTTTAAGTAGGGCTATACTCAGGTATTGTAGAGTTTTAATGCGTGAAGTCACTCTCCACTGATATATTCATTAACTTAGATGTCTACAATGTAGACTTGTAAAATTTGATCTTAAGATTCTAGTCGCTCTCTATATTAGAGGCATTAACAATAATACCCTGAGAAAAGATATTCCAAAGAGTTAAACTTCAAATGTTAGTAAGGCATTTAGAAAAGACTTTAATGGGATCCACGGTATCTCATGTCTTATGTTTTAATCAGCCTGGCTGATGTTGCTTCTGAGGCAAATATTGTCTGGGATCCTGTGTCAGTCTAAGTATCTTCTGGTCACAGCAATTTCTCTCACAGATAGTGAAAATCTGTTTTAATTTAATACCTTTATATCTAAATTCTTGCCATGGTTAAAGCAACTTAGAGATATTCTGCGTTTTCAATAAATTTGAAATTTGATCAGCACATACAAAGTTGTTTTACTTGGGAGTGTGTTGCCTAGAGTTGCCTTCAGACTACAAAAAGCCAACTCATCAAGTCTGTGACACTGTCAGGCAGACTCCTCCCTCTTCTGACCAAGCTGTTAGTCCGTCTAGAATACAAAGAAAAAAAAGTCGAAGTGGAATTCTTTGTCATTTTCAAACAGGCTGACTGTTTCTTTACTGAAACAGTCGCTCCATACTACAGACTGATATCCTCTAAACAGATCACATTCTGCATGTTTAATACATAAAACCTAATTCTTATTTTAGATCCACTGTTGCATTTTGCTACTGAGGTTGAAAAATGACCTATTGTGTTTCAACATATATGCATGGACACACCTATCAGAGGTCAGATTCAAGGCCTACACTGGCAGTTTCCCACCAGATTAAGCAAGCTGTAAGACCTGAGAAAAAAGAAACCCTATAATGCTGAATGTAGATGTGTACTCCATGTAATGAGAAAAGTGAGGTGATTTCAACAGCTTTTCCTTGATGTACTTCAGCAGAAAATAATATGACATAAATATTTAACAAAGGCATGACGTGAAAACACTTAATTTTCATTTAATATGGTTAATATTTTTCATTAATTTTTAAATTATTGGATCCCTACAGTTTTTCATAGTAAAACTTAATAACTTAGAGGGATTTTGCTTCAGGCAAAGCCCTGCTGTTTGATTTATTTTCTGCTCTTGTCTTGCTTTAACAATATGAACTTTTTCAGATAAGTGCAAAACTATGTTTGACCCCACAGGGAAGAAGTTTTCTTTTTTAAGAAATGTGTACAAATTACTTAATAAGTTATGTCACTCAGTTTTACTGTATATTATTTTATTTTCAGTGACTGCAGTCAACTTTCTGAATCCCCAGATGCTAACATTCTAATAAAAACAAGACATTTTTAACAAAATGTCAGTAGTAAAGTGATCAAAGTGCTATGGGAGCAGTTTAACAACAGTTTGAGCTTTGAATTTCCTATTCATTTTCCAAAACATTCACTTAAAAAGCATTTATTAAAGCTGAACTGCCTTTATCAGTTTGATCAGAGCTCCATAAAGAACATGCATGATTTCCAAGCTTTAAAAAAATATCACTTTGATATATGCCTCACAAGTACAGCACAATAGTTTTCATGCTCACGTTTGTTAAGATTTAGTGCTGCCATTAAAGAACAGAAGGGCTCTTTGGTGGCAATTCTCAGACATACCAAATATCCCAAAGCACAACCTCCTACAAATCAGAGATTAAGGTAGTGACAAAAACTTCCACTTGATTGCAGTTTCTCCCCTTAAACTTGTATCAGGGGTGACTGCTTTTTTTTTCAAACGAATCTCTGAAGGGACTGTTGTTGTTTTTTTTTTGTTTTGTTTTTTAACTCTGAGAAAAATATCAACTGAGAGATTAAAAGTGACATTTTATGTGCCTTGTCCAGAAGTGAGTCAATTTATTTAAAAAAAAAACAAAACAATCTGTGTGTGTCTGACCTATACATGAAGTTGGTGTCGTGTCTCTTGTTAAATACTGATCACTTAAGACTTTACTGTTTGTTTATTGCAATGTAGCTAATGATCTCTTTTTATTTTGGCTCTGAATTCTTATCATGGCCCAGCTGCTTTCTCTGGAATGTATTAGATCTTGCCTCTGCTTTGTAAATGGGCTATGGAAATTAAGTTTGCTTTCCTGGGCAAACAGCATTTGTTTTCCATCAGTTCACGTTACAAGTTATTTGCATGCAGATAGATACATTTGGAAGAGGTAGCTGCCATCAATCTCTATGACTTTCTGATACACACCATTTCACCTCTACCCTTTTAAATGGGAGATTGTAAGGGATGGCTGAGCAATCATGCAATTTACCTTGAATGATGTAGAACTTCCTTGTTCAGGTCACCTCCTCAGTTTACGATCACTGACGGACATACACGAAGGATGATGCTTTCATTAAGTCTCAGCTTAGGGTCATTCAGATGGCATTCTACTTTGCCAAACCTCCTTCTCTCTAAATATTTGTATTATACTTACTATATGTTGCTTCTCAATTTAGGATAAAGAAATTTATTATATCCTGTTTTCTTTATGTACCTAGAATATTTTTGTTTATATACCTAAAATGATAAAAGATATATTACTCTTTTCTTGTTATGGACGCTGACAAATCTTGTATCAAATTGAGATAAAACAGTATTATGAGAAGAAAAATCTTACACTTCAGGAAATATCTCTATATTTCATCTGAGTAATATGATGATCTTTAGCAGGGGAATTAAGATCCTGCCTCATTTGGAACAGGCAAGATAACCACCGTAGGTCTCTATATGATGGATTTTCTTAAGTTCCATTTATTCCACCCAAGTAATTTGCAATGCAGTCATTCATTTTACATAGATTTTAAGGGTAATGAACTGAACAAAGATATTTCAGGCATCTAGTCAGTATTAATTATGCACAGGTGTCTGCAGCAGATCTTTCAACTAAATCTTGGGATCTGCAGGTGTCTTTAAATATCTGTTTGAGCCAAAATAGGGAAAAATGTATCAGCTGTTGATTTAAAATTCATCAATCATCATAATTGTCTTTACTATGGCAACACCCTGCAGCATCATGCTGAGATACAGTCTCATTTGTCAGATCTCTAATCTACAATAAGAACACAGTAAAATCTACATGCTTGATATAAAACATATGATTCTAAAAATTCTTCTTTCTCTCTGCTTGTGTATGCATTCCTCTCTTTACTTAAAATTTCTTAAACCTTTACTTATTTTTTCTGCATGCCTAGAAGTGTGCCAGTTTTATTGCAGCTGAATATTTCAGACCTTACTTTTTCCTTAAGCTCACTAAAAATATTATCTTCCAAAATATTACTGTTTGATATGAAAATATTTCTGACTATTACCTTAAAATAATGACAAAAGTTGTCAAAAAGCAGTTTTCTTTACACTCAGATAGAAGAATTTGAAATCTCAAGTTTGGTAAAAGTAATGTGGTTAGAGTGCTGCCCAAATGAATGAAGAAGTAAATATATTTCTCTCTCCCACCTAAAATGATTCAAATCCTCATTCCGTATGGGAATAGGCTAATCATCTGGCTGCCAGTATCTATTTTATCTGTTCTGAATTTGTTGGGAGTTCCTACTGGGAATGGAAAAGTCTTCAGCTGTGATTGCTGATCTAAGTATTTTACTTGGACAAATTATTTGCATACTCATTAACAAAATGTTTGAATGTTTCTTGAATATGTACCATAGTTCATATCTCTTTCAAGTTGTATTCTAGTCACTCCAACACATATTCCTGCTTTACTTCTTGCATTATTTTTTGCAAAGTTGCATAACTTCCGCAGATGAGTTGGAAGATACCAATGATAGAGTGAAGCTTGAACAGTGTGGCTATTGGGTGAAAAGTAAGTTACCTCCCTTGCTCTTGGGAATGATTTCAAAGAAAGCCCAAGTGACTAGAGCAATCAACTGAGGAATTCTCTTCCTTCAGCAAATGTACCAGAATCTCTCAAAGGCTTTAGCAGCTAAGCATTGAGCTGTTCAAGCCTGAAAAGAAATGTAACTCTGTAATCTTTGGGTTGTATCTATACGAGAAATCTAAGCAGTGCTAGGGACTTTTCTCACATTCTACCTGGGTAGTTGCTCTCACAAAGTTTGACTCACTTTCTTTCTACATTTTATCACACTGTGTTGCCCAAAAATCATGCTTAAATGTTTGAAGGAATACTTCGTCAAAAATCTATGCAAGGGAGCATATGAAATAGATAACCAGGCTCAAGGGTAATCCTGAAGAATTTACTACCATAACTCAGTCAACGTGATGATCTAGTTAAGTGCCAACGTTGATAGAAAAATATTCTAATAGTTGCCTCATCCATAATTCTCCCTCTTGATCATTTTCTATGTCTGTTTCAAGCCTTGCTGAGCTCACATTTCATCTCTTTGGGACTGGGAAAACTAACAAGCCTTTATCATCTACTTGGCTACACTTTATCATACCTTGTGGAACCCAGTATATCAGTGATTTCTGTCCTTCTGATAAATATAGTTGTAATTAGCCCCTAGTTTTCAGAAGCTTTTGAGAATGACAGACAAACAGACATTCACAGACAAATTTTAAAATTGCAATCTGTTTTACTAGAAAAGAAGAATAAAATTAAATTAAAATTATGCTCAAACCAAGTTTCTTTTTTTAAGGAGTAATTCTGTTTTCTCTTTAGTTCTTCATACAAAACTGCATGCTGACTGACTTTGTCTGACATCTGGCTATTGCTTTCTTGATGTCTTCTGGCTCCTGCTGCCTTCTAGGCAAGTTGAAATTTGATCTCCTGGCACCTGAAAATCCTGACTCTGAAAATGCTGATAAAGAACATTCTATCTTAGTGATAGGAAAAAGTGAATGTTCTTGGAATTCTTTTGAATAAAACTAGCTAATTCAAGCATTAACTGATTCCTCAGTGAAGAACTATAGATTGCACCTGGCAATTTCAAGAAATATGTTTAGAAACCTCATTTACATAGTATTATAATACTACAAAATTAAAGTTCATGATATTACACACTATTTCTAACAGAAGGAAAACAAATAAGAAAAAATTAAACTTGGGGAGGATCGAAAATGAAAAGCAGAAGTTCAGACTTTATTCTCATGATCAAGACAATTCATGCAGTAATGCCGAAGCAGAGAAAAATCTTAATGATATGAAATAAGGTTCTACCTTTTTTTTTTTTTTTCAGAAATAAACTATTTACAGTGCCAAATAATGTCAAATAACACATGGTAGAAGTAAGTAGTCATTAATTTGTTGTTTTTCACCAGTAATCTTTTCCTTCTTTTTGAATTCTAAAATGACATAAACACAGATTTATGTTTTCTTGACTGTATTCGTGGAGGAAGCTGTTTGAGTTGGCATTTTCACATATATGACACACATACTCAGAAAACATGTAGTGATTTCCAAATTTATACGGACACTTGATTTGTGATCAAAACATAGGTGATGCTGGTCCATTTCCATGGCTCTACCTGAAAGTTAGAAGTTCAAATTTTAATTTCCCAGTTCCACTCAAAAAGCGTTAACCTTGAGACTGTTTATTTCTACTGTAGACAAGCACTGCCTACCTCTGTTACTGAAGTCATCTTTTATTTCAGAAGACTCAGTGAGCAAGAAATATATGCATAGGTTGTTTTGGAAGTAATCCCTTCCAATTTGTTTCCTACTCCATGGAAACTGCAGTAGATAAAAAGAGCACAACACTATTTGATAGAGCAAATTCTCAGCTACAGAATAGTATTTATGAAAGTAGTCACCACCATTAGCTGTGCATTTTCACCAGCAATGAACAAGAACCATGCTCATAAAACTCTGCACCAGAGCAAGTGACCAAAAGTCACTGTTGTTGCAGTTGTAACATACCACCTACCACCTCACTGTGCTTACATCCGTTTGGTCTGTATAAACTTACAGCAAATGTCAATCAATATCTATGTGTCCCATTTTTTTATTTGGGAACATTATTTCATCTTCTTCAAGTAGGAATATGGAATTGTGTCCCTCCCAGCAAAATATCTTCAAATTTGTAAGTACAATTTGCACCACTAAACATGTTAACTTCTATTTTTTTTTAAAGAATGAACCCTAATTGCCCACTCTGTAAAGACTCTAATTTATTTCGTAAAAGCAGTGAAAAAAGGCACCGAAGTATGTTTCAAGGTATTTCCTATTGTACACAGCAGAGTGTTTCTTAGATGGATCATATTCAGAGATATCATTTTCTATGTTTATATTAATTAATTAAACAGTTCCTGGGAATATTCATATGCTTTGGAACTTCAGTGTCTTTTTTTCATATATAACAAACCCCAACAGTTTGACTTGGGTTATTTAGGAATCTACAGTATGATTTCTGGGTATGGTGCAGAAGTTGTCACATGCTACGGATATTCCCATTTGTCATTTTGGGTACGCTCACCTGTTCTTGATGATGAAAAAATTTAGTCGTGTGGTTATCTGCACGAGGTATGATTCAATTCCTATCAGCCTCTGCGACAGATACTGTTTCTGGACATGTTTAATTTACTAGTATAGATGAAGGCTAAAGCTACTGTTATACCATACAGGACATACAGATTTTTATTCCCATTGTCTTACCTGTCAGACCATTGGAAAAATCTTTGCCAGTGATCTTCTTTGGATCTGACCCTCATTTGATCAAATTTACCCAAGAAGCCTATCTTCAGATGACATATTCTAAGACTGATTATGTTGATTTGATAACCTACTTTTTAATGATAAAAATTTGTCACTGTTTTGTAGTGAAAGATATGAAGAAGAAAGATTGGCTTAGTGGATGAGAAGTGAAAAATTGTTTTATGTTGACAAGACTAGTACAGAAATAAACTGTATAAGTTGTCTGAAGGGAACGAAGAAAGCATTCAAAAAACTTTCTGAACAGATGAAGGTTCAGTGCTGATTTAAGAAAAAAAAATATATAACTATGACATGGGGTAATTTTATATAGAAACTATACATGATTTTGGTAAGAACACGATGAAAAGTTGGAGGACAGCAAGTTATAAAGTTGGATATCCAGAAAACGTTGATGCATTTAACTTTGATACTTTTAAAAAGATGGATGAAGGGAGGTGGAATAATTGTACAGGAGGATAATAAAGCCGTCAAGACAAAAGGTAGCAAATATATGTACCAGTGTAATGTCTGGAAGCACGGAAGAAGGGAAAGATTCTGCAAAGAAGAATGAGTGGTAACAGTCTGACAGATCTAGCTGGAGACTGCGAGTATTGTGATGGCTACTATTGGAGCTCAAATACACAAGAGCTAATATCAGTGTGCTTTCCTTGAGATAAAAGTCTTTCATGCATGGCTGTGGTGTCAGTCAGTTTTATCAGCCACTCTCAGAATATGTCACTCAACTACTCAACAAATGTATATTTATCATTCTGAAAGAACAGTACTGGATTTTAAATCTCTCTTTCTTACATATGTATACACAAGACAGATATATAGACATAATGGAAAACAGTTTTATCACAGAAGTATTTTCTCTTGCCCTATGATTTTTTTTAATATATATACATAAAAGAAAGAAGTCTAAATGAAATGTTGGCAACATGGTCTACAAAAACAGATTACTTGATTTGTCTTCTCCTCTTTGTTTAGGCATGAATCCATTTTCTGCCACGTACATTTTCATAATGTCATCTTTATTGCAAAGCCTGAATTTTTATGACAGCGGAAAAATATTTTTTCTTACTCACGTACAGAAATTGATTATTTTTCTCATAAAATTAAAGGAAAAAAAACAAAGCAACAAAAGAAAACCAAAACACGACAATAAAGTTACGGAATTCTTTGTTGTTCAAAAATATGCATTTTATGTTCCTGTTTGTAACAGTTGTCTCAGCCAGTTATAGGTGGAAGATTTTCTCACTGTTTCAGTGATTTTATTCACAACATTTACCAAGAAACTTCACTTATGCCTCAGAGTCTTATTCGGTCACAAATTAAACAAATAAGTGACAGTTAGCTCCTGTTTGAAAATGTGCAAGTAGAACGTAAAGATCCCAGTAAGTAGATCACCAAAATAGAAGGTAAGGATCAGGTAAATGAGACAATTTTGCTTAATGTTTTAAAGCTGTAGTCAGGGTCCTTCATTATATTGCTTCCATACAATTTAATCTAGGTTTCACAGTAAAGTTAAATTAAACATGTAAAGATGGACAATAAGCTGAATTTAAGTCTGTTAGCAGGGAATTCCATATGTAACTAGAGGTGCATAGAATCCATCATGAAGATAATTGTTTGAAAACATAATACATGGGAATTGGAGGAAGGAAGTGAAATTGTAATGCTTCATAACAGCTAATAAATGGGAAGGAAGACATGGAGGACAAAGATGGTCTAATAGAGAACTGCTAAGAAAATTGTGACTAATTTCTGTTGAGTAGTATAATCATCAAAGATTTGAACTCCATCTATTCACTGAGTCAGGTCTTATTTAGGATAAAATAGTCTATTCTTACTTTTATACAGGCTTAAATTCTTACATATGGACCTTGAAAAATTATCTTCCTGGGGCACAATTCAAGTCTTTCTTTTTCTTTACCCACAAACATAAATTGATTGAGTTATTGTAGAATAACTAGAATAGCTTAAATTGGGCAGGACCTTAAAGCTTTGAGTTGGATTACCAATCACTAGATCAATTAGAATATATCATTTATGGGAGAAAAGGAAAACATAAGAAGATACATAAATAGGACAATACAAAGTTCCTAGCTGCTGTCCCTTTTTTAAGTCAGTTTTTTTTTCCTTGTTTTGTTGGTTTGGGTTTTTTTTTAGTACTTGCTAGATTAGTGTTGCTGCTGACATTATGGTGATACTACCTACTTTGTTCTTGACAATAACTCATTCCTCCTTGTTTTGCTACTTGTACAGAAGTACTGTGTACAGTTTTGGGCCTCTCACTACAGGAAATGCATCAAGGCCCTGGAGCATGTTCAGAGAAGTGAAACAAAGCTGGGGAGGGTATGGAGCACAAGCTTTATGAGGAGCAGCTGAGGGAGATGTGATTGTTAAGTCTAGAAAAGAGGAGGCTGAGGGGTGACTTTATTGCTCTCTACAACTCCCTAAAAGGTAGGGGTGGTGGTGAGGTGGGGGGGTTGTCTCTTCTCCCATGTATTAAAGGACTAGAAGGAATGGCCTCAAGTTGTGCCAGGGAAGATTCAGGTTGGGAAATACTTATTCTCCTGAGAGTGATCAGGGGCCAGAATGGTTTGCCCAGGTAGGTGGTAAAATCACCAGGTGTTCAATAAATGTCTAAATGTTGTACTGAGGGACATAGTTTAGTGAGAAATATTGGTGATAGGTGGAAGGTTGGACTGGATGACCTTAGAAGTCTTTTCCAACTGTGGTGATACTATGATTCTATTATTCTAATAAACTCTCACTATGAATTCATGAAGCACTGAATGCAAACAGTTTTATAACAAAAAAGAGATTCATAAACAGACCATCAGTTTACAGAAACCTCTTAATCTTGCTGTCTTTTCCAACAGTCTCATACTTTTTTTCTTCTTTTATGGAGAGGGTTGTTGTTGAAGGCTTTTGTACCTTGGTACTGGAAGATACTGCCATTCCCAATATAAAGAATTAATATGTGAAGACAAATAAGCTGCAGATTGCCATCAGAGCATTTCACGTCTCCTTTCTTTCCTTTAGATGTCAACAATGTTTGTCCATTTTCGGTTCCAATACTGCCTGGAAATTTGAACTAGCAGGGGTGTAGCTTTGCTTTAGCCCTTAGTCACAAAGCTTGTATGCCCATGTATTCCTGAAAAACTATTCCAAAAAGAACAAGGAATAGTAGGTCTGTCACTAAGGAAAATAATGATTTTTGTTTACAAAGTTAGGAATAGGCTCTGTGGGTGCTTAATTGAAATAAAATTTCTTTTAAGCAGGGCCCTGAGAAATCAATTGTAACCAGCAGTTAATGACCAGTTTGTGAACAGCTTGAGGGAATGCCAAGGGCAGTTTTAACTTCAGCAAATTGGTTGTTAACTGTGCTAATGAATGATATTGAAAGGATTATTTCTATTACAAACTCTAATCAATCGGGTTTACCACTGTGTCTAAGAAAAAGTTTGCAAACTGCAATACTTTATGGATGCAGCCCAGCATTACTAATTTTAATTAATATGATAATCTGAGTATTTCATGATGCTGAATTCTACTTTCAGTTCCCAGGGAAATATATACATGCATAGTATACATAGTAATTCATAATAAAATGTAGTCATATGAATTAATAGGAACATCAGCTGAAGCATCAGAAAGCTTGTCATGGTTTATGGGAGGGCCATACAAAAAGGAAGAGTATTATCTTTGACTGGATTTAGTGTTGTATTCTTGGTTCATGTGAACTTATAAATTTGAGTAATTCATGGCTGTTTCCTTGAATCGGTTCTGAATATGTAACTCCTTTTTTATACAGTGCTTCGCCAAATGCTGCATCTCCTGTTCTCAAGTGCAGTATTTCTCTTCCAGATTGAAATGAGGCATTGGCTAGTTCATCCCATTAGGGAGAGTTGTTAACTGTTGCTGTAGCAACTGGCTTGACTGCATGGTTTCTGGGGAAAGAAAAGGAAATATAAGGAAATATAGCAGTTCTTTTTTTTTTTTTTCTTTTAACTTTGTAGTTAGGCCTTAACAAAAGACTATCTTTTACAGGTGTTTTTCAGAATCGGTGTCTGTGTGTGAGAAATAATGGGCAATAATCTAAAGGTACCAACAGAGTAAGTATAGATTTACATAATGAAATATACTTCCTTGTATGTTCAGCATGTCTTTTGCTCTTGAATTGATCTTATTCAACCTTGTTGGATTTATTTTACTAATGGGCATCTCCAGTGTTACAATGCAGAAGAAAAATGGGTGCTTTCTAAAGGAAAATCAGCATAGTGTACCAAACCCTACCTGTACCATGGAATTGAGCCGATCTTCATTTCTTGCGCACCCTCACTCTGATAGCAAGCACATTTAATATGTAGCTTTTGCCAGTGGTTCTGAAACCAAACAAAAGTGATTCAGGGACTGATACTTGGCACCAAAGCCAAAGAGTATAAAGTGACTTACTGCCACACTGTTGAGCCCTATCTGTCTCTACAAACTGGAACTCATCTGGACCATAGATTGTGCATGTGATCTAAACACAGTCATGTTCTTGAAATGCTTTTGTTTTATTTTTCCCAGATATGTTTTTGGTTAACCCCAGGTAATATTTAGATACCGCATAACTTCATTCTCACTCTTCTAAAATTGAGTTAAAAATCACTTAATCAGTTAAAAAAATCAGAAAAATAAGAGTAAGAAAACATGTGGGTTGATATAAAAGCAGTTTAATAAGTATAGCAAAAATTGAACAAGAAAACATAAATAAATAAATAAATATAATACACTAATTCACAGAATGACAGAATCTTAGAGAGTGAAAGGCACCTCTGGGCATTATCAAGTCCAACTCCCCTGCTAAACACATTCCTGTCACGCTCCAATATAAAGGAGAGAGACGAGGTTCTTAGATTATGTGTATACCCGGCATGAGATTAAGCAACGGTTCAGATGTTGGTCTGACCAGTTTATTACCAATACTGACCAGGGAGATGGGGAGGGCGGACACTGTTACCAATAAGGATGATGGGGGAAGGGAAGACGAACGATAGGAAAGATAGGAAAGNCTGCAGCTTATCTCTCTTTCATTGCCCCAGGACATGCCCATCTGCTTGTCCCTTAGACAAAGGGTTTTGCAACCCTTGCCCAGGACTTGCTTTGACATGTTTGGACGCGTTCATCAGCAAACTTTGAGTCAATGGTATAAAATAATAGTCTCGTACAATTCCCTACAGTTGATCACACAGGAAAGCATTCAGTTGGGTCTTGAATATCTCCAGAGGAGGCTCCACAACCTTTGAGCAGCTTCTTTCAGTGCTCTATTAACCTCACAGTAAGGAAGTTATCCTTTATATGAAATTTCCTTTGTTGCAGTTTTTGCCCATTATCCTTTGTCCTGCCCCCAGGCACCACTGAAAAAAGTCTGGCCCCATCCATTTGATTCCCGAACTTTGGGTATTTATAAATATTAACGAAATTCCCTATTTGCCTTCTCTTCTCCAGGCTGAAGAGTCCCAGGTCACTCAGTCTTTCTTCACACAAGAGGTGCTCCACGTCCCCTATCATCTTCATGGCATTCTGCTGAACTCTTTCTTGAAAATCCCAGTCTTTTTTGAAATGAGGAGCTCAGAACTGTATATAATATTGCAGGTGTTGTCTCACCAGGGCAGAGTAGAGATGGAAGATCATAGAATAGTAGAGTGGTTTGGGCTGGAAGGGTTAAGATCATCTAGACCCCACCCTTCTTCTATAGACAGGGATACCTCTCTCTATTACAGGTTGCTCAAAGCTCCTGGCCTTGAATGCTTCCAGGGAGGGGACATTCAGAGGCACACTGGGCAACCTGTTCCAGTGCCTCACCACCCTCACAGTAGAGATTTTCTTCGTAATATCTAGTCTAAATCTACCCTCTTCAAGCTTAAAACCATTTCCCTTTGTCCTGTTGCTACCTGCCCTTATAAAATGTTCCTCTCCACCTTTCCTGTAGGCCTCCTTCAGGTACTGGAAGGCTGCTACATGGTTTCCTCAGAACCTTCTCTTCTTCAGGCTGAAGAGCCCCAGGTTTGTCAGCCTATCCTTGCAGGGAAGGTGCTCTAACCCTCTGATCATCTTTGTGGATAATGTCCCTTAGCCTTTGGGTGATGCTCTTTGTAATGCACTCAATCAGTATGTGGTTTTTCAGCCGTTTTCAGGAAAGATGGCCTTCACCTACCTTTCTTGTTTACATTGGAAGACAAATGCCTTCACTGTTAACATCTTCCTCTTTCTTTTTCTTTCCCTCAGCTTTTATTGCTAAGCATAATGCCATATGCTATGGAATATCCTTTGTTCATTTGAGTCAGCTGTCCTTTCCTCTCCCAGTTTCTTATGCACACTCAGCCTTCTTGCTGGCAGGGGAGCATAAGAAGCAGTAAAGTCCTTGACTTTACGTAAATGCTTCTTGTCAATAGCTAAAACATTACTATGAAAATAATGTAATCAACAAAGTTTTCATCACCAATCCAAAGCATAACACAACATGAGCTACTATGAATACAGTTAACTCTACTCAAGTAAAAAACAGATTACATTTAAAGAACAAAATGTGAGTGGTTTTCAGGGTTGGATTTCTTCATCATGATTTCTAGGACAGCTATAACTTGTCCAGGGCATATTAGAGTGCAAAACCTTCAGGACATTGTTGAAAGACTCTGTAGAACAGAAGAAATTGTCTCTATGGTGATTTCTTTTAAGAACAGTCAATTCCTGGAGGAATCAATGCCTTGAGCTGTCTCTAGTTATGTTCCTTGAGAATCTGAGGCATTTGTAAATTAGAGAATCAAAACTTGTTTAACTTAAGTAATACTTCTTTATTAATGCTATTTACTTCTTTGATAACACTATTTACTTCTTTTCTTTAGCAATATAGATGTATCCATGTTCAATATGGCCTTGAACATGTTCCCAGTTCTACTGATTATACAGCTTACATATGGTTTAAAATTATTAAGTGATATAGATGAAAACTGAAAGGTTACTAAAGAGTGAAAAACAATAACATTATTATTATGCTGAAGTTTGTAATGCTTTTCTTAACTGTATTTTAGACCAAAATCTATATTAAAGTTAAGTGATCAGTAGTGGCACATAATATGTTTTACTACTTATGGTATTTATTTTTATGAATTATGAATTTGATGGGATGGTTTAGATCAGTATTAATCTTGGTAAATACATGCTTACAAATCATGATACAAACCTTAAATAAGCAACAGTAGCTAAGCACCAAATTGGTTTGTGTGTAAATTAGGCTATATATATTTTTTTATCTGACAGTATTTTTACTTCCTTAGCAGAAAAAATACGAGTTACGGCTCTGGTTCATCAGCTGTGAAGAGTTTGCATTACTGGATCATGAAATAAACACTGAAGTGATGTTACATGTTTTAAAACAGAATAAAAGTAATGGAAGTAATAAGATTGTGTTAGTCATTTTGTAATGAAGTCATATTGTAATGGAAGCTTTTTTAAGTGAATCTCGTATGCTGAGAACAACAATGTAGAATACTAACTATGCAATAGAAATAAGTTTACATGCTTCAGGCTGAACAAGACCTAGATTAAATTTGTCGTGAATATAGTAATTATTATGATTATTTACTGAGCCTCATCTGTGCTATATGTTATTCTATGACATGTGACAGGAGACACAAAACCATAGTTGTCAGAATTATATAAAAGTCTTTACTCTTTACTCCTTTACATTTCAAAATAAGCAAGAAAATTATTCTGCATATGTCTAGGTTCAGATGATAAATTGGATAGGAAAAGAAAGATGTGAACTCAGTGAGCTATGAAGATGTGTATCTGTCTATAAATTTATTATGTATATCCTGAAGCATATAGTAGTTTGATCAAATGAATAATGTACGTGTAAATCAGATAACTGGATTATCCATGTTCTCAAAGGAAATTTTAAATCTCATCTAAAGAATCATATTTTTTCACGCAATCTGGGTCTTATTTCATTCAAAGTTTTACTCTGAGAATAAATCTGAGAATAAAAGAATCAGGGATGCACATGCAGGGGTGTTTTCATATACTGTTTTTATTCATACCTGTTTTTCACAGCAAGGAAACTGCTTGTTCTGTGTGACTAGTAATTTGTTTTCACTCAGACAGGCATTTCTGTAAACAGGAGCTGAAATTTGTTGTTCTCCCAGTCAGGAATTTTCTGAGTATCTGTTGTCAGTTGCTGAATATTTTGGACTCTGACTGATGTTGTGGAAACTCAGAAACATGCAGGAACAACACATTGCCTCATAAAATAAGGCTTTAACCAGAGAAAATATAGCAACACATTAGTCTGATGGTTAAAGCTGTCTCTGTGGTAGTGAAATACAGGCTGAAATTATCTCAGGAAAAAGAGCAACTTTATTGTGGACTTTTTGAGTCTTCTATAAGAGCTGTCCTGATACTTGTTGCTATCTGTCTGGAAACTGGTATGCTTTGCTGTTGAGAACAGTACCTGTTCAAGCAAAGGGACTTGTAGGTTTTTGTTCCTAAGGACAAGTGTTACATTAAACTGATTACTTCAGCCTCAGACAAAAGCAGAACACAGAACTGTAGGCATGCAGAATATTTTCAGGTAGAAAATAAGTAAGTCTTATGAATCAAAGCAGTTCAAGAATTAAATCTTGGCTGCAGGGGAATTCTTAATGGTGATATTGGTTTGTTTATCAAGCTTTAGTAAACCTGTTTTACTAAAATATCTGGATAAGTGCATAGGCACAGATTTGGGAAACTTGTAGAGTCTGAAGTGGAATAACACTGTGAAACTATAGCTCCTGTGGGATTAGGGTGCAAGATTTTCAACATGTATTTGGTGCCAGTTGTTTCCATTTGAAAATAAATCTCAAGTTTGAAGCTTAGATTCCTTTGAGAAATCTAAGTTACTGAATTCCTTACAGTCTTAATTGATTAATAATATAGCTAACTAAAGAAATCTCTTTTACCAGTGTTAACTTTTGTTTAACCAGTTCTATTTCTAAATATCTGTAATTGTAATAGAGTATGCAATGGATATACTTACTAGGCAAGCAGTGGCTACAGACCATTCTTTCTAGTAGTTGCTGGAAACCCACTTCCTTTCATTTAATTTCTGTAGATTTCCAGTTGCTACAGTTACCACTTTAAAAACAAAAGGGTAATTTTGATTTTCACTAGCTGAACATAATACTGACATGTAAGCTGTTTTCAGAATCATGGAATCATAGAATTGCTCAGATTGGAAAAGACCTTCAAGATCATTAAGTCCAACTGTAGCCTAACCATACTACCCTAACTCTAACAACCCACCACTAAATCATGTCCCTGAGCACCACGTCCAAACAGATCTTAAACACATTCAAAGGTGGTGACTCAGCCATCTCCCTGTGGAGCCTATTCCAGTGCTTAAGAACCCTTTAATGTCTTATTGTTTCACTATAGCCTATGTTTACCAATAAGCTTATTTCAACTGTATGCAAATGAATCAAGTCAGATCTTTAATCCTACTCATAAAACTCATTTAACTGATAACAAGTTTTCTGTTTACTTATGTGCAGAAAAGCATATGAAACACGTAACTTCAGCCATTTGCAAGAAATGGTAGCATGAATCCTACAATGTTTGTGTGTGCTACAGTTTCTGCAATAACAGAATGCACTAAGGTTATCCTGCTAAGGCCTGAAATTAATCCTTAGAATAGATGCTATAAAGCTGAGATTGCATATGTGCTCCATATTTCAGTAAATGTGAAGTAATATTTTACCAGGAGGACAATATTTGAAGTAAATACTTATCCCTTAGAATAATGCACCATATTATTCATGTCATCGAGCATCAGTATTTCCTCTGTAGATTATTAAAATAAAAGTGGTCTGGTCTAACTTTAGCTTATGTTGTACCAAATCCAAATAGTCTTATTTCTAATAATGTTTCATAGAAAACAATTATAACATTTTTTGACAGTTCATGATCAATTATGACATAAAAACATAAACTACAGCCTTTCTATGTAACATTTTGCATGTATTATTGTGCAGTGTGAAGTTAGTATACAAGTATGTATAAGTTAGTAAAACTGCATTTTAGTGGAGTCAAATTATTGCATGGCACTTCATGTTGTAACTTATGTCAGCAGTCTTAATTACATTATTCACTGCACCTCAAATAAGGATACACACATAGAAAACTCATACAAGAAATATCTCTAATTTTTCTTAACTGTAAAGGGTACTTCAGTACACTAAAGTTGGAGTATAAGAAACAGATGAAAAAGGGGATAAATATGTAGAATTTTGTTAGAACTGATTATGAGTTGTACGTATTGTGACTATATTACCTTAGTTAATAATGGATACCGTCATGTACTCAAAAAACAACAAACATTTATAAACACATTTTTCCAAAAAAAGAACTTTGGACTTCTACTGATTTTCAAATAATTAAAAAATACAGATGAGATTACTACTTGTGTCCAAAGAATCCATTCCTCACAGAAATGAGAAAGGTACGTAACATCAGAAATTTTCCTAAACTGAATCTGTGTGCTCTGGAATATCCTTTTTCCATTATGTTTTTATTATTATTATTATTTTTAATAATCAGAAGACATCATAAATCATTCTTGTTATTGCCTGGATGAAAGGAGGAAGATGAAACAATATTTGCATGTAACCTTAGTTATCTAAGCTCCTACACTATAAGCTATTTTAGATAAACATTTTTTTTTCCTAAACTGTTATTTATATTCTTGTCTTACACAGTAAGATAACAAAAAAAAATCATCCCACTGTAAAACACTAAGTTGTTCTTTAGCAAAAAAATCAAAGTTGTTCTTTGATAGTATCATGTGACTTCCCTATAACTTTATGTTTCACTGTAAATCTTTTAATTAAGTAAATTCTCCAAATTACTTGAAAATTAATAAATTAGTGCTTTCCTAGTTGTTTGCACCTACACCCTTTTATAATCAAAACTTATTTCAAAACAAACAATCAACCAAACCAAAGGAAATAAAAAAAAAAAACTCTTAAAAAGGTCTACAGTTTAATAGTGGAATATGGCTGATGTTGTGTCACATATTGTGCTGCAATTTCAGTAGTAGAAGAATAGGAGTTAGGATCCAAGTAGCAAATTAGATTGATGTGTTGTCCTCGACATACTGACATTTTCATTTCTGAGGCCTACCAAGAGCAAAACAAAACCATTTTTTATACTTGCTCAAAATCTCAAGAGAAATGAGTTTAGGTGGTCTCAGCCCAGTTTTTCATGTGCAAGAGGACACATCAAAATGCTGTGTTGTGTTGATGATAATTCATCACTCTCATCTGTGAAAAGTCGTGGGATTACAGGCATGGAGAAAAAAAAAAAGTACTGCTCACTACATTTTTTCCACCAATTATATCTCTCTGGCACATTTCATATGAATATCGGAGTAGATATTGTCAAGGAAAGGAATGAAGATCATGTCTTCATGATTATGGAAGGTTGTTTATTTAACTCACCTTTCCTATTTCTTGCCTCTGAATGAACCTTAATATAATGAACAAAATCTTGAAGTATAGAGAACAAAACAACAGAAACTCAAAGATCAGGTAGTGAAAAATATAACTCAATGAAGAACACTGATATTAAAAATGTAATCAAGCACTGTGTCACTAAGTAATGCTTAATTCTTTCGATCTCTAAAAATGACCTTGAGAAAATTAGAACTCCTGAAAGTGTTGTTATCTTCAGTAAGTTTTCTCCCTCAGGTTTAACTGAAGAGACAGAAGAGAGATTACTGATGTGGTTATGTCCAGGTTAAAAAATTTCTCAGAGGAATATCTATATTTAGAACACAGTCTTTTAGGACACTGACACTGTTTTCAGTAGTGACAGAGACATGATCTTGGTAACGATGCCATGTCACACCACAATGTGCAACATTGTCTGTAGCTGTTCTTGTCCTCTCTGTTCTTTCAGTTCTTCAGCACATAGCTCATCCTATGTAAGGCATGCAAGGGGAGGGAGTTTCATCATCATGATGACCAAAAAAAGAAAGACTTGATGTTTTCCTAGAGCTCTGGTAGGTGAGGACAGAACGCAACCTAACTTATTCACGGAATCACAGAATGGCCCGGGTTGGAAAGGACCTCAAGGATCATGAGTCTCCAACCCCCCTGCCACAGGCAGGGGCATCAGCCTTCCCATTTAATACTAGCCCAGGCTGCCCAGGGCCCCATCCAATCTGATCTTGAACACCTCTAGGGATGAGGCATCCACAACCTCGCTGGGCAGCCTGTTCCAGCACCTCACCACTGTCATCATAAGGAACTTCCCCCTGACATCTAATCTAAATCTTCCCTCCCTCAACTTAAAACCATTTCCCCATGTCCTGCTGTTATTTGCCCTTTCAAAGAGTTTACTTCCCTCCTGTTCATAGGCTCCCTTTAGGTACGGAAAGGTTGCAATTTGGTCACCCCGCAGCCTTCTTTTCTCCAGGCTGAACAAGCCCAGCTCCCTCAGTCCATCTTTGTAGGGGAGGTGCTCCATCCCCTGATAATCTTTGTGGCTCTCCTCTGGACCCCCTCCAACAGTACTCTGTCTTTCTTGTACTGGGAGCTCCAGACCTGGACGCAGTACTCCAGATGGGGCCTCACAAGAGCAGAGTAGGGAGGGATGAGGGTTTGTTTTATTCAAAACAACAACTCTATGACGACAGCAGATTAATGAAAATAGATTTAACAGTGTATGTGTGTTTGGAGGTGGGAGGTGGGATCTGATCTTCTACCACTGCCTTTGTCTTCCTTCTCTTATAAATGAAATTGTGATAGATTTAAGAGATGGAGGATACATAAGGCAGTAAAGAAAAAAAAAGTTTGTTCTTTGTTTTTTTTTTGTTTTTTGTTTTTTTTTTCAAGAATACATTCCATTTTACTGGCAATGTCATAATCCATGTAGATGGTAAAACAACTATTTCCCAGTAACTAACACTGAATTTGATAGTTTCAATATGAATTCATTACTACATTGGTTGGAGAAAATTAGTTCAAGTATTAATAATACAACAAATATTTGGGACAAAAAGAGAACTCTACTGCATATCCTTGACTGTCAGAGTCTGTGATGTTTAGAAATATTACAATATCATCTTATGAAGTATCTGAGTACATAAAATGTGAAGTAATTAATATCCTATTCAATTAAAGTCATTTTCAATAATCGTGATAAAAGTAGTCTTTCCAAATGATACATTTAGATTGTAAAATATGAAGCTGCTCAAAACCTTATTGGAAAATATTCAATTCTTTTATTAGACAGGAAACAAATCCACAGGTTTAATCTACAGGAAAGACTGGCAAAAAGAAAAAAAAAAGAAAAAAAAAAGGAGCTGCAATTTACACGTCTGTAATTTGAATAACCTCATTATCAAATATACATATGTATATATATGTGCAAAAAGAAAGACTCCAATTTCTCAGTGGACTGGTTTTACTAAGAAATCCAGTCAAAGGATCCATTTATTTTTGTAACTCAGTAATTAAATTTTCTTTATTATGTTCCTATACACAAATTTAACAGAAATATATGTAAAACTTTAGCTTTTTATTCTAGTATAGAGGTTTTTAATACATGCAGTAGTATTGCAAGCTTGTCTCTTGGACTACTTAGACAAATCCACGAACCTGACAGACTCAACAGCTGTTATGCTTGCAGTTTATTTTTATTGACAGAATTCCCCAAATAGTCACAGTTTTTGAGGATTTTGACTATATTTAATTTTCAGAAGCTTTGGGGTAAATCATCAATGTAAGAGGCGCATGTAACCACAAGATCTTGATGATACTGATGTGACTTTTGAAAACCTGTAACAGTCAGGCCTACCCCAGTCTATGATCTTAGTTTGTGATAAGATAGAGGTGTTGAGTGGTTAAATTTCAGTTTGCTTTTTAAATTGTCATTAACATAATAATCAAGATAATTAATTATTAGAGGTACTAAAAGTAACCTTTCACCTTCCCTTTCCCTTCTGCTAGTCACTAGCAATTTATCTTTTCCCTGCTCTGGTATACTTTGCAGCCCATAGATTGAACAATTTAACATTGTAACTGAATCAGCAAAGGACAGAACACTTTGTGTAAGATTTAGTAGTCAGGAGGGAGAGGAAAAAGAATGGGGTATAAATTCAGTTGTCTTTGTTGCTGGAGTCTGGGTGCATGTATAACTCATCCCAAAATCTATAAGAAAGTGAACAGGAATTGTATATTACTTGCATTCATTAAAGAAAGTACCTAGGTTTGCCCTAGACTCTTTTGTTGTTATAGCTTGTAATCAAAGAGAGATTTCTCGGAAAAAAAAAAATAATAATAATAATAAAAATAAAAATAATTGTGATTATTTTATTGTTTTAAAGATATAAAACAATAACAAAACCATAGGAAAAATATATGAATGAAGTTTATAATGCAACTATAATGTGTCTAGACTTGCTGCACATCAATATTCTGTTCTCAGAGAGACAATAAATTTCCATAAACTGATGTTATCTCATCTGTGACTGCTTCATTTATATAATGACTAGATACAACTTTCTTTGCTTATTAACTGTATTTCAGCAATTCTGGACAGTAAGAAAGGATTTTTAAACATTAGGGATGGAATGAGTGACACTGCATTCACGACATTCATCGATTCTGGCTGAATGTTTATGGAGATAAAACAGTAGATGTGAGCACAGTGAGGCAGTGAGTGGTGTGTTTCAGCAATGGCAAAAGTGACATGAAGGACAAGTCATATTCTGGATGGCCATGCACAGCTGTCACACCATGAAATGAGGAGTTTCTCAATCAGTTCATCTGTATGAATCAGTGAATTTCCTCGCCAGTATAAGCTGGAGTCAAAATATCAGTCCATCATGTAATGGAGACATGCAATCCTCATTGAATAAAATGTTCAAGACACAATTCTTAGCAGGTAATGTGGTGTGCACTGTCTTTTGGAAAAGGAAAAGAGTGATATTTCTGAATATCCTGAAACTTGATCAAACCATCAACTTTAGCCTCCACATTGCAACACTGATCTGAAAGCTTAAACTTCCAGAGTCAAGTCAGAGAAGAAGGCAAACTAGCAACACAGTAACACCAGGCCTCATGCTGGCTTGAAGATCATGGCACATATTCCCAACCTTTGTTGTTTTGTCCTATAACATCCACTGTATACTCCTGATTTTGCTGCTTTACATCTGTACAGGCCAATGAAATATGGATTGCATGGACAACATTATCCTAGTAGCTACACCATCAAAGCAACTGTGAAATAGTGCTTCACCTCCACTGCTGCAGATTTTTGCGAGTTCAGTATACAGGCTCTGGTTCATTGTCAGTGAAAATGTGTAGCTAATGGTGATGACTGTGTTGACAAACAGAGTTTTGTAGCTGAGAATTTATCAAGTAGAGCAACTGTGATCTTTGTATGTTTTAGTTTCCTTGGAAGTAAATAAGAGGCATTAATGCTGAAGTGGTCTACATACAATTTAGAGAAAAATATAGATTACTGATAAAAGCAACTTTATCAGTTATAGGTGGCAAAGTTTTTATGTCAGTGTTGTAGGCCTGCAACAAGGGAAGATTTCATATAAGAAAAACGGCTTACTGCTTCTTGGGTAAATGCCTGTGTTTATTTAGGGTTTATGTGTTATGAAGTAGTATCTAGAAATAAACACGAAGAATTGAAATCTAACAACCTGCATGCATTCTATGAACTATTGTTCAAACAATACAATATTTTGTGCAATGCAGCCAGCAAAGAAGAAATTCTTACAAGCTCTCTTTAATGAACCTACTGAAGTTGTATCTGAAAATAAATAAATAAATAAAGTCAACAGCTTTGTAAACACTAAATGGCAGACAATTTGCCTTTTATTTTTTTCAGTCTTTTTTCATGCTCATCTATTTCTGTAACATGGATATGTTTTCATAGATGTCTTTGATTGTACTTGATGAAAAACTGTTCTGAAAGTAAATTTTGTTTTCTGTTTCATTTTGACCAGTCTTGGTTATAGATCAAGACATTGTTCAAAAGCTTCAGTTGACTACAGCATTTTTTTTTTTCCCTCAGGATTTTTCCGTATCTATTTGTATTTAAAGAATATCCTCCAAAGACAGAAGTTAGAGAGAAAGGAACTTTGTGGCTGAACAGCAATCAAAATAATTCATCTTGACTATCAAAGAAGTGCTGTTAATTGTTCAGCTATAAAATCTGAACCATAGTGGAGAACAGGGGTATGAGTCATTTGACTAGTAACTCTCTTGAGACCTGTGGACTTGCATATGATGGCCCCACAATTAATGTCCAAGTGACCTGAAGCAAAATATTTCACTGTCTCTTGATTGTTTTCTTATAGATGTTGAAATTAATATTGATATACAAACATTGCACATAGCAAATCAGACTTTGTATCATGAAATACAATCTTGATGGGGAAAAAAAAAAAATTCCTCTCCATGTCATAATGTTTAAAACTTTACCATATATTATAACTGCTAACCTCTGTAACACCTATTAAATGTATTGGTCAAGAAAGCAATCAAATAAACAAAAAAAAACCACTGAAAATATGTGCCCACTGTTGAGTGGAGCAGTGCCATTGTTGATACAAGACATGGAAATTCAGAGGGACCATGACAGGCTGCAGAAATAGGATGATGGGAACCTCATGAATGAGTGCAAAGGGTTGTCACAAAGAAGGCAAATAGTGTTCTGTGCTGCCAGTACCCTGAGAAAGATGATCATTCTTTACACAGCACTGATCTAGTTCTGGGCTCCTGTGTAAGGAAGACATGGACAATACTGGAGAGTGTCCTGCAAAAGGAGGCAAAGATTCATATTTCTTATGAAGAGAAACTGAGAGAACTGGAACTGTTTAGACTAGAAAAGTATCAAATATCAGGAAGTATCAAGAGGGGTGTTATCAATGTATATAAGTACCCAAAGGAAAGATGCAATGAAGATAGGAGCAGGCTCACTTCAGTGGTGCCCAGTGCCAGGACGAGGTGATACACATAAACTGGAACACAGGATGTTCTGTCTGAACTCCAAGGACTTCTGTACTTTGCAGCTGATGGAGTTCTAACACAGGTTGCCCAGGCAGGTAAATATATATCTTACAAGACTGGCTTCTGAATCCTCTAAGATCTCTACAACAAACTTTCTTCCTGTATTTAACTTGGAGCTGTGAAATTCCTGAAAGCATTGTTTTATCAAAGTAAGTCCCTGCTGATTCTTGCAAATTTACTTTGTTGAAGGAATTTGGAAATGAACAAGACCTCTTCAAAGATCATCCATCACTTCACAGTGACTGAGATTAAAGAATGCATGGACTGGCCTCATTTGCTTCATCCTGTGAGTGCGCACATTGTAGCAGTCTGTAGAAGCAGAGAAAACTGAGAACAGCAAAGAAGCTGCACTGAAAGTCCTGATAAATGAGAGGTGTGCTGGTGACAATTATAGAATCATAAAATCATAGAGTGGCTTGGGTTAAAAGGGTCTGTAAAGATCATTAAGCTCGTTGGAACTTCCATGGGTAGTGGTGGCATATTCTATATGGTCCTGGAAGACAAACAAATGTCCTAACTGTACAGCTTGAAAAAAAATTCAAAATATGACTAAATATGGTTTACTGTGAAAAGAGGAGTGTTCCTGAAAACCCTTCTCAGAATTTAGCCTCAGACAATGTTTCAAGACTGTGTCTGTTGAAGAGCAGTGCATAAAGAAGAGCAGGAAACCTTCTTTGTCTTCCTATGAAGCTATTGACATATTCAACTGAAACTATGTATAAAGATGGCTTCTTAACTGCTGATGCACATTTTGCAGTCACACTAGCCTAGGAACATTTCTATGCAGTAGTCATATCAGCAGCATCACACCCTCATCATGATTTTTCTGCTCAGAGGCATTTTCTAGGAAGTGATTTTCATCTGACAGATGAAAATCTAAAATTGAAACTAAATGATCTAATAATATATGCTTTCTCTTACAGACTGTGGTCTTACCAAAAGGTCAGGTAAATCAGAAATTAACTTTCTTAAAAAAGATCAGATCACTTTCAAAAATCACACTGCTGTCAAGATTGGCACTTTTATTTATGGCATAGATAAGCTTAAAATGACTCGCCATGTTTCTTCACTTGAATCCCGTTCTTCTCATATGGGTGCAATTTTTACACTAGAGAGGCAGAAAATAGAAGAAAAGTAGTGTGGAAATAAAAAATTGCTTTTAAATTTGTGAGACTATCCAATTTCAATTCATGCTATTTCAAGTGAACACAAATAGTGTTTTTTCTATGATATGTTCAACCACTTTCAAATTTTAGATAAGGTAATTGCACTTTGAAGTGTATTTCATCACCATCTGGAATGAAAATAAAAACCTTTATTTTCTTTACAATATATTCATTTTAATTTCTCAGCAAATGCTTTTGTTAACAGAAACTGCTTGTTAGAAACAGATTATAGCTCTAAAAGATCTTCTAGTTTATACAGTCTTTATTGCAAACAGTTTACTTCTGACCACCTATCCTATCAAATGAGCCGTAGAAGTATAAACCCTAAGTGTTTAGGGGTTATACTTCCAAACAAATGCTGGAAGGCCTTGATTAGTTGTAAAGAGAAGATCCATCTGCTACAGGGTGGTTACTTAGTGCAGAGCATTTAGTGTTTTCTTTTTTTGGTGTTCCTGAGTTTCCCACTTCACGTCCTTTCACTCTTCAAGACAACTCGTTTAAACAGGAGGACCTTCTATTCATGAACCCATGTTTGTTGCAACTGCATTGGTCTTCAGGTGTTTTTCAATAACTCCCAGCATAATTTTCTCCATCATTTTACCAGGCACTGAAGTGAGGATGAAAGACTTGTAATTACCAGGGACTTCTTTCTAGACCTTCTAGAAAACTGGAGGATTTGCTAGTTTCAAGTCAATGGGGACCTCTCTAGATTCCCAAGGTCATTGAATAATAGTTGAGAGAGACCTCACAAAGACATTGGCCAGCTCTCTGAGTACTCTCGGGTGAATCCCATCAACTCCCAAGAACTTGTATGAATCCAGGTGGAGCAGTAAATTCCACACAAGTTCTCTCTACAAGCATTTGTACAAATTAGGTAACTGCTGTTGTAAAGAAACACCATTATAAATTTGCTCATTACTAATGTAATACACTTGGCTTCTTAGATATTACAGTACTTGTTTCCTTTGCAGTAAACTGTCTGCCTTATGCAGGTCTTAAGCAAGTCTACTTTCACACAACAAGGTACATTTTTAACTTCTATCTCTGGCATGGCAAGTATTGCAGATTTTCCAGAGTGCTGACTTCTATACATCAATATTATGTAACTTATTTGTTTATGTATTATATTTAATTTTCGAATCAGTCACATTTATACAGATACTACAGAAATAGTACATCAATATTGCTTATCTGATGTCAAATTTGATTCTCATAGGTGATTAACTTTTGAAATCTGACAGTCCTTTGCTGTAGAGTTAATATATTTTTAAATTCCTGTCTGATTAGATGGATATTTATGAATCTCTTTAAATTCATCTAAGTAAGCAGTATCATCTCCAAGCTAACTTAGACTTTGTTGCATGTTTCCATGTTTCAATATATTGATGGTTGCAGCTACAGGAATTTTTTTGTCAACATGTCTTATGAAGAACATTAAATTGCACACACCTTAAGTGGAGACTTACTACCTCATTATATATAGAGCATTAAGCAGAAATACTTCACACTGTTCTTCTTTAAAAAAGACTATAGGAGATTTAGATTGCTAATTTGATTACACACAAGAGAGAGAATAGAATTATGAAAAAGAATACTGCCTTATAATGAATTACGCGAGTCTCATGTCTAAACAGGTTATTGTAGGAATTCTTACACAATGTTACTCGGTAAAAGAAGGGAAGGTTGCCTGTTTATGTTGTCCTGAATATTTTCCAAGTGGCATCCTTAGGAAATTCTTTCTTGTGAGCAATTGTATGCTCTCTTATAACAGAGACTAAAATGAACAAGAGTTGATTGAGACAACAATAGAGGAGGAATTTCTCAGTACATTTCTGAAGAAATAAGCAGGGAACATATGGGCAAGTTAGAAGGGACAAAAAATAATTGTTTGGAGTTTGTTGCAGTTACATGGTAATCATTGATAATTACTGGACTGGCAAGAAAACTAGAGAAAAACCTCTCTGCAAGAATGCATAGAGGAAGCAAAAATCAGTTTGCTAACCCGAGCTTTCAAAAGTAACAGATTGAATTTTCTCTATATAAAGAGTTATTGCATTCTAGTTCTTTTTCTGTGCTCAGATGAAACTCAGAGATGGGTGTTTAGTATTTTCATTTGAAGGAAAAAGCAGGTTGTTACTTAAATCTAACCACTTTTTAAAGAATCTTACAGTTTTGTTAAGATTTACAGATTTTGTAAGGGATCTGTATATATGTAGATAAAGTAACTCAGTGTTCATGAAAAAATATGACAACATTTTTAGGAGAATTTTAGAGATTAGAAAAAAATTTATATCATTATTGATCTACAAGAAACCAATATTTTGTACAAAGATAAATTTAGTATCTGTACATCTTATAAAAGAAATGTGAAAGATAATGCTGGACATACAAGACATGCAACAAAAGCATACAAAGTTCGCACAAGATAGTGAAATGCTACTCGAATATGAAAAATATGTAGAATGATAACAGTGCTGAACACAGATGGAAGATGACAGATTATGAACAAAAAGAAAAAAAAGAATTCTTCGTCTTGGAATGAAGACAGACAACGGAGATATAAGTGTTACTGAGTCCTGAATGGAGATAGAGGCTATAAAATCAGATAACGATTTTTGAAAACTAACAAGTAAGTTCTTTGTTGCATGACAAGAATTTACGTTGTCAAAATTAGGGTTGCTGGAAGTTCTGGAAACAAACACCAGTGATTCAGAAACTGTTTGTGGTATGTATGCTAATCAAAGACTTCTGAAGTCCACAGTGAAACTGCAACTCTTGCCCAAGGACTGTACAAATATCATCTGAAGTTTGGCTGGACTGGGCTCAGAGCAATCTCGTCTTAGCTGTAAATGTCCTTGTTCATTGCAGGGAAATAGGAGTAGATAACCTTTTAGTGTCTCTTCCAGCTCAAAACATTCTATGATTCTATGAAATTTAAGAGAGTTATCTAGAGGTCAGTATTTAGATCAGTCCTTGGAAATAAAATCACTTGCCAATGCTGAGAAAAAAATAGAAGAATCTATTGCCATTTCATTCAGGAAGGACACAAGGTCAATTTCCTTTACAGAGAGAGCCATTGATAAATTAGGTCTGGCCACTGACCAAAACCCATTGGGTGGAACCAAACAGCCAATTCTTTATCCATGACAAAGGCCTTGCAGAAATCCTGATAGATGGTATAATTTGCCTTTCCTTCATCTACTGATGACTTCATTCCATCTTAGAAGGTCACCAGATTGATCAGGCATGATTTGCCCTTGGTGAAGCCATGCTGGATATCATGGATCACCTCTTTATCTCACATATGCCTTAATATGTCTTCCAGGTGGATCTGTTCCATGATCTTCCAGGCACAGATGTGAGGCTCACCAGCCTGTAGTCGCCTATGTCTTCCTTTTTTCCCTTTCTTAAAAACTGCAATGATGCTTCCCTTTCTCCAGCCATGGGGGACTTCACATGACAGCCATGATTTTTCAAATACTTGAAGAGTCTTTGTTTTGTATACTGGAAATTAACCAGACCTAATTTATACATCTCATATCAATGTTTGCATGTGAAGTAGTGTTCTGGATGTTCTTCATAACAAACTGAGAAAAATAAACATGTAGAAGACATGAATCAGTTTATTAGAAAGAAAATATCTAAAATGGATGTGAAAAAATAATGTTATAACTTTTTTCCATTAAAATAGTTCAATATTTATAAAGTTGCTCTATGTTAAAATATATACTCGATTTATTGACACAAGGCAATAAAAATGTACTAGCATGTCTTCAAAATTTGAGGCATGGTAACTGATTTACCTTTTTTAAGCACTTTGAAATTTCAAGTGAAACAAATTGATCTAAATCAATTTTCCAGATTGTATCTCAGCTGAAAAGACAGTATCATCCAGCTAAGGTACAGTAAAACTATGGTAAATTGTTTGCTCATAGTTTTTTTTTTTTTNTATTGTAAAATTTTTTTTTTTATTTTTTTTTTTTTTTTTTTTTTTTTTTTGTTTTATGTTTTTTATTATTTCATTTTTTTCCCTGATCTGTATAGCAAATCTGATTTTTATAATTGGGTACTTCTTTGTGTGTGTGTGTGTGTGTGTGTGTGTGTGTGTGTGTGATGGTATCACAAGACCCTACAGTAACAGCTGGAAGTCTTTTCAATACCTGATATCAGCTGTTATCAGGTACTAAATATTGGCTGAGAAAAAGCACAAAGGACTTCTGTGCAAAATTTGTACAGTCATCGAGAAGACTGCAGAGAAAAGGTTCCCTTTTGACACTTTCTCGCAATTCACTCTCCAGGAAATCTTTAAGGATGCTGATTTTTGAAGTGGTCTTGCTAGAGGACACTGACCCAAAACAGAGCCTGAGCCTGAAGGTAATCCCATCCTGAACAGACTTCTTCTGAAGGCAAACTTTACTTTCCACACTACTTTTTCTAAATGCTGTCATGATATTGAGTAGAGTCATTGGCATCTTAACAAATTTAATGGTTTGCAAGAGCAGGTAACATGCCTACAATATTTCAAGCTTGTGGCTGCAGTGACTTTGTAAAAACTGAACTTGTAATATTTCTGATAAAATACTGTTCCCTTAAAATCAAAACAAAACGAACAAACAAAAAGACCCACAACATCTGATGAGAGAGTACAATGATGACTGAGACAGAGATGAGTCAGTGAAAAACAGTTCCTTAGCTGCCTGTTTATATGCATGTGTGTGTGAATCCTTAATTTATTTAGCATGTAAAATTTAAGTGTCACTCCTAAAGAAAATAAGTGAACTAGGGAAAACAGGTGTTTGTATGTCTTAATATTATATATCTTCTAACACTCTATAAAGCTTTTGTTAGGAATGTACTGACAAAATGACAGACAAAATTTAGTGAATATAAATATAACATGTAGTAGTTAGAAAATTTAAAAAAAGATGATTTCATATGAAAATTGTTGAGCTTTGAACCACGTATGATCATGATTGATGGTATATAAATAATCAGTTCAGTGATAGTTACTGACCAAAAAATGAGCTGAATATGAGGAAAAGAATTAAATGTGCTATTGTATAGATTTCTGATTTACTTGAACTTTGACTATTGAATTATGAGCTAGAACTTCATCTCAGAGAAAATATACAGCAGAACTGAGAAAGTTCAAGAAAGGGCAAGGAGGATGGACAGCATATGTAGCAACTCCCTTGTGAGAGATATCTGAATATTCAAGAGCTTGTCAAGTTGGCAGACAAGCTGGACATGATACAAAATTCTGCAAAACCAGGTCATGAAGAGAAGAGGTGTTGCAAGAACTGTTGTATCCTGGAATCAAAGCAGCTGCTAAAGCAAGAACATTAGATTTCATTTTTTTGTTTGTTTGCTTGTTTGCTTGTTATCTGGATTATTACCTGTAGGTCAAGTTTACAGCAATGAAGTGTGGTGGAGAAGCCCTTGGACTTTAGGATATTGGAGCTGATAGTTGTAAGGAGCAGGAGCTCAGGTGGTATTTTCATCAATCACTTCTGTATCAGGAAGAGGAGGAACAGAAAAACCCCAACTAAGAAGCTTGACCAGCTAAGAAGCTGGTGCCACTGGAAGAATTATTCTTTTTCTATGGATTGGTTTATTCAGTACTAGGTAATGTATGGGTTCCAACTGGCTCAAAGGAGGAAAAGAATTCTAGCCCAGTATTTTTCTGGGCTCACTGAGAGGGCTTTGAACTAGATTTGAAGAGGGACGATAATAAACCAGACTTGATAGAGATGAGACAGCAGGTCTGTGTTGGGGATGAGACCAACAGCACATCTGAAGCATATCTACACAACCTGTGGGATGACCTACCACAATCAGAGCGGTTTCATGCTAGCAAGATCCTTCAGACTGTTTCATGGGGTGCTGGGTATGATGAAGTTCATCCAAAATGGTTCTACATCAATGAAGTATGAAGAACAAGCAGGAGATAGAAGCCTTGGCTCAGTCCCAGATCTATGACATCATTCATGTAAATGAAATCTGGAGGAAAGAATCCTGTGACTATCGTGTTGCAATGAATGGTTACAGGCAGGAGAGATGTAATCATCGCATTTTTTGAAATGGAAGGACTGGATTGTATGGAGCTGCCAGCTAGTAACAACACAGTTGACAACCTGTGGGTAAGGATTAAGGGACAAGTAAATAAAGGGGATGTCATCGTGGAAGTCTACTATGGGCATCGCAGCCAGGATGATGACAGTGATCAATTAGTCTTTAAATAGAAGAGAAGTCTAGATCAACTGCCTTTGTCCTTATGGGGGACTTCAGCTTGCCAGACATTAACAGAGAATACCAAATAGCTGATACAAAAAGATCCAGGTGATTCTTAAAACATCTTGAAAACAACATCCTGGTACAGGTACTAAGGGAGCTGAGAAGGGAAGGTGCCCTATTAGATGTGTTGCTTGTGAACAGAGAATGCTTTGTGGATACAGTGGCAATTGGTTGCTGTCTTGATTGTAGTGATCATGAAGTAACTGAATTTTAAATCTTTGTCAAAAAGAGCAAAACTGCCACCAAGACCTCAACCTTGGATATGGGGAGAGTAGATTTTATCTGATCAGAGAACTAGTTAGGAAAGTTCCCTGGGAACTCCTTTTGAAGGCATTGTGGTACATCAGTGCTGGCCAGTTTTTAAATTCCTCCTCCGGAAAGCACAGGAATTGGCAATTCCAAAATGGTGGAAATCAAGAAGGCAGAGACTGTCTTGGCAGAGAAGGGATCTTCTAGAGCTTAGGTGGAACATAAATGGCATGGCAGCTAGAAACAAGGTCAGAATACATGGGAAGACTACAGGGATGATGTTCACATTTGTAGGAAGATAATTTGTGTGGCCAAAGCTCGGTTAGATTTGAAACTGGGCAATAGTACAGAAAACAATCAAAAGGCTTTTTAAAATATGTTAACAACAAAAAAGAGGACCAGAAAGAAAATTGTTTCACTACTTGATGAGAACAGTCATCTTACAAAGAGGGGCAAAAACAAAGGAACAATATTCAATGCTTTATTCGCCTTTGTCTTTGACACTGATGATGGGTTCTGGCACCTGGGTGGGATGGAGGACTTTCACTGCAGTAAAGATCAATTCCCAGTCAACCCTGAATTTGCGTGAAATTTACTGCTCCACCTGGATTCATACAAGATCTTGGTAGTTGATGAGATTCATCCCAGAGCACTCAGAGTGCTGGCTGATGTCTTTGTGAGGTCTCTCAACTATTATTCAGTGGTCTCAGGGATATGGAGAGGTCTCCATTGACTTGAAGCTGACAAACATTCCAATCTTCTAGGTCAAGAAAGAAAGAAGACCCTGTCATCCTCACTTCAGTGCCTGGTAAAATGATGGAGAAAATTATACTGGGTCTCATTGAAAAACATCTGAAGGCCAATGCAGTTGCAACAAACATGGGTTCATGTGCAGAAGTTCCTGTGTAAATAATGTAATTTTCTTTTATGATAATGTCACCCATCTGGTTGACCAAGAGAAGCCAGCTGCCATTTCCTTTTCGGATTTCAGCAAAGCTTTTGGTACTGTTTCTCAGAGCATCATTCTGGACAAAATGGGCTGCATACAGCTAGGCATAAACTAATGCAATTGGTGAGCAATTGGCTGATGGGTTGAACTGAAAGGATTATAGTAAGTGGGGTCACAACAGGCTGGTGGCCAGGGTTCCCTAGGGCTCCAGTTCAGGCCCAGGTATCTTCAGTTTTTTTCTTAAATGACTTGAATATAGGAATAGAAGTTGATTTGAGAAACTTTACTGATTATACTAAACTAGGAGGACCTATTCAATCCGTTGACGGTGGAGAGACATTTCAGAGAGATCTAGACAAATTAAAGAGCTGAACAATCACCAACTGCATGAAGTTTAATAAAAGCATGTGTCAGATTTTTCACCTGAGCAGGAGCTTATCTGTCTATACATATAGACTGAGGGATGTGATGCTGAAGTTCAGATCTTCTGAAGGAGATCTGGCGGTCTGGACTGACTGCAAGTTGAGTCAGCAGTGTGCCCAGGCAACCAGTAAGGCTGACAGTATTCTGGGGTATATCAATCACAACATTGCTGTCAGGTCAAAGGAAGCAATTGTTCCACTTCATGCTGCACTGGTGCAGCCTCATCTTGAGTACTGTGTGCAGTTTTGGGCACTACAGTTCAAAAACATAAAGCTTATAGAGAGTGTATAAAGGAGAGATCCCAAGATGGTGAAATATTTAGAGCGGAAGGTATATGGAGATTGGTTGAAGTCCCTTGGTTTGTTCAACCTCAGAAGGAAACGGAGGAAAGACTTCATCATGGCCTATATCTTGGGGCAGCAGAAGGTTACACAGTCATCTCCTCTCTCTGGTGACCAGTGATAAAACCCAAGGGAATGGCATGAAGCTGCGACAGGAGAGGTTTAAGTTAGATATGAGGAACAGGTTCTTCACAAAGAGCGTGGTTGGTCACTGGAAGAGGCTCCCAGAGAAGTGGTCATAGCACTGAGCTTGACAGAGTTCAAGAAGTGTCTAGAAAATGCCCTCAGATATATGGTCTGATATTTGGGTGGTCCTGTGTGAAGACAGGAGTTCGACCCGATTATCTGTATGGGTCTCTTCCAACTTGGGATATTGTCTGTTATTTAATTCTATGATTGTTTCTCCATAAGCTACATTTTGCCGTGCAAGTACAATGAAACAATAACCTGGAAGTGATTAAGAAACTTGTTTTCTAATTTACCAAATTAAACAAATCATGAGGCATGAGGTTATTGTGGTAGTTTCACCCTGATGAACAGCTAAACACCACAACTGCTTTTCAGAGAAAGAGAGGAATAAAATACAATGAAAAAGATCTCAGGGGTTGAAATAAGGACACAGAGATTACTCATCAATTATCACGATGGGGGAAGCAGACTCAACACAGGGAGAATATTATAAGGTATTGCCTATGATAACAAATTCGAATACTGAGAAACTAAAAGCAAACTAAAATCTCCTTCTTCCCATCTACCTCTTCTAAATCCTCCTTCAGAGCAGCAGAAAGAAATGAGGAATGGTTGTCATTAATAAGAAGTATTATTACTGGAATGCATGTGTGAAATAAAATCACTCAGGGGCATATGTGTAGTAGGTGATTGTGATGACAAAATTTGAAGGTAGGAAAAACTGAGGGAAGGTGACTGGAATTTTGCATGGTTATAGTTATATATATAGTTTTATAGTTATATATATATAGTTTCATGAAAATTGATAAATTATAGGCTGGATATGGATTCTAACTTATAATATCTTTATATCTTTTCTGTTCAAATCTAATTCTGTGAAACTCAAAAATGGGAAATTCTATAAAGAACAGTTATAATTTGATATTAAGCAGTCTCTCTTTAAATCTTACAAAAATGTGCAAGTTCAAACTTAATTTGATTCCAATGACTTTTCTTTGGTGTTTTTTATCTCTGCATGTGAAGCAGGGATCTGTTTATACAACTATTAGAAGCTGCCTAGATTTCCAGCTCATTAGAGAACATACTGGTATTGCAGCTGTCAAACACCTAGTCAGAACTCAGATTTAAAAAAAAAAAAGTGAGTGATTTCAGAATATGGCTATGGTTGACTGATGGAATTGAAATGCAATAACTGGAAAGAAGACCTCTGAGCACTTCAGGTAGTATTACTGGGTGTTTTCAGAATACCTGTTTTGGACTAAATATATTAAAAAATCATGTTTTATTCTCATTAGACATTATCAATATATACACATGGTATGCCATTGCTTAGGAATTTGACTCTAATAGCTTGTCTTTGATCAATTTTTTCATTCTTGTTAGATTTTTAATGAGTAAAGTCAATTGGGAAAAATGTTATTGAAATTTTTATATATATTGGGATGTTGGAATACACATTTATTGGTACACATAGACACATTCTACTCTGTCTATCTACTCATTTTCATGCTTACATACTTACACGCAGAGCTTTTGTTGGTAACATAAGGTGCATGGATAGATCATTAAATGATAATGAGAGAACTTAAAGAATCCTAAGAAATGTGGTGACATGAAAATTACAGGCAGAGAAGTAGCTCTTACTTATTTGAGCTACAAAAACCTTTTTGCTGTTCTGTTGCTTATATTTGTCACTCACATTTGGGGCCCATTTTGTCTATAATTTATAATTCCTTTCTGGATTATGGTGTTTCTAGTTAGACTGGTAAGTAAAGAAACTTGTTGAAAACCAGAAAGATCACTGGAATAATTAGGTCTAACAGATGTTAACAATGCAAATGAATTCAGTGTACCTTATAACTTACCTCTGCACTATATTTTATGTAGTTATATTTTACTACTGTAAAAACAAGAATTAATTATTGTATCTGTAAATGAAATCTGAAAGTAAACAAGTATTATTTTAAAACTTATTTAACACTTAATTAAACCTTCTTCTCGTTTACCCAGAATACAATCTGTATACCATTATACATCAATATTTCATAAAATGCAATTATGCCGAGAACTGAAGCTGTGCATTGTTACTAACTCAAATCTATCTGCAGCACAAAATAAAAATGGAATATTGCAATGCATGCAAATAATTTTACAGAAATATGCAAATGTTATTATCATCTTTCTGACTCAAAATTTTCCTTTAAAACATCAGGGGAAAAGAAAGCATCTACATGACTTCCCTAATCAGTTGCATTAAGCATTTGCCAGCCAAGGTGTAATTTTAAGACATTAATTAACATAAGAAAAGCAAACAGTGTATGTAAAATACAGGATTTACTGTATACCTTCAAGTCTAAATTATTTTGTTAATTTACAACTTCTTGAAAACTTTAATGTTTCAGTATATTCAGTATAAAGGAATGGAACTTATATTATTACATAGATGTAAGTCAGTTTAGAGCATGCATTCATAAATACCCACAAAGTCATCATTCACTACATATCATAATACCCACTCTA
Organism: Odontophorus gujanensis; assembly: GCA_013399175.1. Taxonomy (NCBI): domain Eukaryota; kingdom Metazoa; phylum Chordata; class Aves; order Galliformes; family Odontophoridae; genus Odontophorus; species Odontophorus gujanensis. The sequence goes on from VXAB01006223.1 coordinate 43,753, forward strand.
CATGATTTTTATGTGAAACACAGTGTTTAAAATTATCTAGCATAAATCATACTGAATGGAATATAACTGATTTGACTTTAAAAATTCTGTGTTGTCATTGTGTGCATCCACAGTGTTGCAAGTCATTGTGCAACAGGCAAGCTTGAACTCAACCTGACCTCTGGGGTAAAAACTCTGACAAATTTAACAACAGTAAGAGAAGAACCAAGCTGAATCTCAGTTCTTTACTGGATGAGTCTGGGAGTGTGAACACTGAGGATACGGAAAAGGCAGAGGTTCTGAATGTCTTCTTTACGTCTGTCTTTAAAAGTCAGGCCGGTCAGGGTACTCCACTCTCTGACCTGGTAGTCTCAGTTGGGGAACAGACAAAACCTCCCAGGATTCAGGTGGACACAGTCAGAGTCCTACTACTCCAACTGGACTGTAGCAAGTCCATGGGGCTAGATAAGATTCACCAGAGAGTGCCGAGCTGCTTTCCACCATCTGTCAGTTCTCCTTGTTGACTGGTGAGGTCCCAGGAGACTGGAGGCTCGCCAGTGTGACTCCCATCTGTGAGAAGGGTTGTAAGGCAGATCTGGGGAACTACAGGCCTGTCAGCCTGACCTCAGTACCAGGGAAGGTTATGGAGCAGATTGTCTTGAGGGAGATCATGCTGCATGTGGGAGACAACTGGAGGATCAGGCCTAGCCAGCATGGGTTCATGAAGGGTATGTCCTGCTTGAACAACCTATTCTCCTTCTATGATCTAGTGACCCGTCTGGTGGATGAGGGAAAGGCTGTTGATGTAGCCTACCTAGACTTCAGCAAAGCCTTTGACACTGTCTCCCACAGTATTCTCCTGGGGAAACTGGCAACCCGTGGCTTGGGAAGGTACACTCTGTGCTGAGTAAGGAACTGGCTGGAGAGCCATGCCCAGAGCATGGTGGTGAATGGAGTTAAATCCAGTTGGCGACCAGTCACAAGTAGTGTTCCCCAGGGGTCGGTGCTGGGCCCTGTCCTCTTCAATATCTTTATTGATGACCTGGATGAAGGCATTGAATGCATCCTCAGTAGGTTTGCAAATGACACCAAATTGGCTGGAAGTGTCAATCTGCCTGGGGGTAGTGAGGTCCTACAGAGATAACTGGACAGGCTGTAATGCTGGGCTGAAGCCACTGGGATGACGTTCAACAAAACCAAATGCTGGGTCCTGCACTTTGACCACAACAGTCCCAGGCAATGCCACAGGCTTGGGGCAGAGTGGCTGGAAGACTGCGTAGAGGAAATGGGCCTAGAGGATTGATTGATTCTCAGTTGAACATGAGACAGCAGTGTGCCCAGGTGGACAAAAAGGCCAATGGCATCCTGGCTTGCACCAGAAACAGTGTTGCCAGCAGGAACAGAGAAATAATTGTACTCAGTGCTGTACTCAGCACTGGTGAGGGTGCACCTTGAGTATTGTGTCCGGTTTTGGGCCCCTCACTGCAAGAAAGACATTGAGGCCCTGCAGTGTGTTCAAAGAAAGGCAACAAAGCTGGTGAAGGATCTGGAGCACAAGTCTTATGAGGAGTGGCTGAAGGAGCTGGGATTGTTCAGTGCGGAGAAGAGAAGGCTCAGAGGAGACCTTATCTCTATAACTTCCTGAAGGGAGGTTGTAGTGAGCTGGGGGTCGACCTCTTCTTTCATGTAACCAGTGATAGGACTAGAGGGAATGGCTTCAAGCTGCACCAGCGGAGGTTCAGGCTGGACGCTAGGAAATACTGCTACTCTGAAAGAGTGGTCAGGCACTGGAATGGGCTGCACAGGGAGGTGGTGGAGTCACCGACCCTGGAGGTGTTCAAGGAACATTTGGATATTGTGTTGAGGGACATGGTTTAGTGAGAACTATTGGTGATGGGTGGATGGTGATCCTGTGGGTCTTTTCCAACCTTGGTGATTCTATGCTTCTATGATCTTAGTCACTTTTGGCTTCTGCTCACTTCTTTAGAGTTGTAGGTGCTTGTTAAAATGTTATTCGTCTGACTAAATATAGATATCAGAAGTTCTTTCCATTAAAGTATTCTGTATTTCTTCATTAACTGTGAAAAAACAAAACCAAACAAACAAACAAACAAACAAACAAACAAGAAACACCTCCCTATTTCTAGAGGTGTTCAAGGCCAGGTTGATGAGGCAACCTGATGTAGTGCCTGATGTAGTGGTTGGCAACCCTGCCCACAATTGGAACTAGGTGTTCTTTAAGTTCCCTTCCAAGCCAAGAAATTCTATTTATAATAATCTAAATCAACCTTCTTTAATTTAAAGCTTTTACCCTAAGTACTATAACTGCACACTCCTTCTATCTTGTAAGTCCTCTAAATACTGGGAGGCCACAATGAGGTCTCCCCACAGCTTATTATTCTCAAGGCTAAACAACTGCTACTCTCCCTCCTTTCACAGGGGAGGTGTTCCAACCCTTCAGTAATCTTTGTAGCCCTCCTCTGGACCCACTCTAATAGGCATCATTATTTTTTTTGCTGTGGCCGCTGGAGTGGAATGGAGCATTTCAGGTGAGGTCTTGTAAGAACAGAGGGGAAGGATCACTCATCTCAACCTACTGACCATATTTCTTATGATGCAGCCCAGGATGTGATTATCTTTCAAGGCTGTTATCATGCATTGTTAGATCAAGTTCAGTTTTTTTTCCATGAATAGGCCCAAATCTTTCTCCTCAGGGCTACTCTCAATCCATTCATTCCCCATTCTCTATTCATGTTTGGGATTTCCTTAACTCAGGTGCAGGAAAGTGTTGTTAAGAGTAATGGCACATAACAGCCTAATTAGGATTGATTAATTGATTACAAACATAAAAATAAGTGGATAGAGAAAATGCATATATAAAAAAAATTACTTTGGAAGTATATGGAAAAAGTTTCTTTGAACAGCTATTGTTTTCATCTTTGTGGAAAACATCAAAAAGGCGTTATTGCTGCAGTGAAGGAGACTGGCTTTATCTTCTTTTGCTCTCACTCAATAGATTACCTTCTAAAACATCTGCTTTGCCATTGAAATTTTGACAGTAATGCTCTGATAAGTTGTGATTTTATCTCATGAAGCATACATACTCTTTCTGTACAGCTTTTGGTCGGCTGACTTTAGTTACTATGGAATTCAAATAAGTGTGAAAAAATTCAACAGATGTCATGTATTTAAAACAACTGTGAGTCTGTATTTCAAAACACTGAGACTCAGACAAATATTGTCAGTCTACCTTTTTAGAGAAATTCCTTTCATATAGGTGAAAATCAGGATTATCTGCTCATACTGCCATATCATAGTGTCTGTTACTGAGGCATTACAAGATAATGAAAATACATTTCCATTTGTGTTGAGTAATGGAAGATGTTGTTACAGTTAAGTTTCTCAATGCAGTATAACCTGCAATATTTAATCAGTTTCAAAATGTGTCTCAATTTTAGTTTGTAACTAATACAGCTCATTTTAATTAATGTATTTGTATGTTAATAATTGATATATTGGTCGAAAATTTTGATTATGTGCTGTGTATGCATTTCTCAGAGAGATGCTTAACAATAACTAAATACAGTAATAAATAACAGTATTATAAAAAGTGGTTTATTAAAAATTTCACATATAAGTTTATTCCATGCTGCTATCAACAATAGAGATATGCTCTTTTTGCGTAATAGTTTTTTCCATATTCCTTAGCTCTGAGGTGTCATACAGATATTTCCACATAGTGGAAATTGTCATCAACAGGTTATACAGAGTGTTTTCAAAATTGTGTTTCATTTCCAAGGTCAAGTCCTCTTAGAGAGCACATGAATGGCCCATGTGTTAGCCTTCAGACGCACATCCTTCTGTCTGGAAACTTTCTAGATATCACAGCAGACAATAAGTCTACTCATTATAGATACTGATCTGACCAGAAACTCTACTCATGGTTAAACCCGATGGTGTAAAGACAGCCTCTTTTCAGCAATTTTAAACAGACAAATAGTTAATTTAAACAATAGATGTATCTAGAAAGATGAATTTAGTGGTTGCTGCTACTGTGACTCAGCTCTGTTATACGCAGGAGAACTGAACCCTCTGTGGGTGCAAATTGGGAAGCATAAACTGAAGATCTGAATGGAGAGAATTTTAATTTTACATTATAAGAGAAATAAATGTGCTTAAATGCTGAGTTTTTATAGTGTGTTTACAAACAACCAGAATTGTTTTCTGTTGGTTCCATTCAGCTAATCAAAAAGCTTGTTGTAAACAGAATATGTCCTAAAAATAACAGTCCAAAGATATAAAACGATTAAAAAATGTAAGGTTTCTTTTCCAAAAAAAAAAAAAAAAAAGATCATTTTGAAAATAATTTTGAAAATAAATCATAAATCAGCTCTATTGTGTTTCCCTTAGTTTCATCTTGTTGACAAGTTATTCATTTTATGAAGAAATATCATAAGGACTGCTAATTGTACTGGTAAACAATAAGTGCTGAGAAATGCAAATAATGTGTGTCCTGTATCTCGTGCAACTAATAGAACTGTTTAATTACATATGTTTTCAGCTTTCCAATTGTTCAGATCTAGCTGCCGCTACTTCACAACGTTACACTCTACCATGAAAGACTGTAATTATGACGCCTTTTTTTTTTTTTTTGGCCTTTTTAAACCCTTTTTTTTTTTTTTTTTTTTGGA
>VXAB01006224.1:0-94895 GCA_013399175.1 Odontophorus gujanensis
GTCAGTCAAACAAACACCAAAAAGCAAGCTTACAGTGAGATAGTTTTCCTATCTGATTTTCCACTACTGATAGTGTAGGACTTCCTGTGATACCTAGGTTCTTGCATATATTAACCCTTATACTGTGAATCCACAGCCTGCTGCAACAAATTCCATAACTGAAATCTCACCATTTGAAAGAGCAATTCCCTGTGCTAGTTTCAAACTTCCTGCCAAGTAACTGAGTATTTCTAAATACCATTTAGTACACCAAGTAATGGGGCTTATGAGCTTACAAGAAATAACTTCAAAAAATTTATAGTCCCAGCTTGCAATTGCTCAAATCAAGTTGTGTCTGTTTTGAGATTAAGCCTTTTAAAGATAAAATATCTTGTACAGATGTACAAATTGCTAGTTCCATAAAGTTAGATTGGTAAAAGAACTGGTCTCCCAGACAACAAACTTGTTAATAGAATAGTGACAGGAAGAAGCAAGCAGTATTGCAACTACTGGTAGGTTTTGGCTAAGAAGGTGCAACTGAATTTCTTGATTTTTTTTTTCCGTGTTATCCTGTTTATTGGAAAGAATTCTAAGAGATTTAACACCAGTTTAAACTTCACACCTAAGCATGATTTAATATCTGGAACTGCAATGATTTCCCAAAAAGGCTTTACAAACTCTCGAGTTTGGGTTTCTTTTATTTATAAAGCAACAACAAAACAATAAGTTGGCAGTTACACTGGTTGAAGTGCATCTGACAGTTCATTTTATTTATTTACCATAAGCTCAATTCAGAACACTGCTTTTTTATGTATCCCTGCTTGATCTTCTTCTCAGTGCCTACTGCACAGCTGAAGCACCTAGCAGACTAAGCTGCAAAGAACAATAATGTGCTAGTTGCTATACAAGCACTGATTAAAAATAACTTCTCCAGTCATTCTAATAATAAAAACTGCACAACAGACTTGAATAAAGGCACAAAAAGGGAAGGTTTAGAGGAGATGATTGATATGGCACCAAAAAATGTCCTCCTTTGAAATAATTATTTTACAGTTTCCAAAACTGGCGCTGATACATAAAAAGCATTTGAAATTAACAGCCTGTATCAAGAAAAAAGAAAATTTAGTGACTCAAGGCTTAAACAAACTAGCTTGATGTTGGTGCAATATTAATAATCCAATCAGGCATTTGTATCTGGGGGAGGAACAGAGCTCAAGGTCTTGCAAACTACAAACAAAGCAGAGATAGTGCTCCAAAGATTTACTTTTTAATATTGTATTTGTTCTACTTCTTAAACACAGAGAACCATGTCACTTCTCAGCATACTTTTAACTCCTGATTCCATCCTCATGCATCCCAGCACAGCCACCCAATCCACTGGTGTGTATCACATGTGGCTCTGCAGAATGCAGCAAGATTTCTTTCACATCACACGGCTTCTGACTCTCTTACAGTCAGAAGCATTGGCATCAGTGCTCCTGCCCCAAGCTGTAATGAAAAGGACACTCTGCTTACATTACCACCAGTTCCTCCTACACTTGGGTTTTCTTTATATACACCACACATCACAATTTTGCTTTTGATTGGTGTCTGCTGGCTGTACTCAGATGTTGCCTAAAATGCCTGTTCTTGGAATTACTCCAGAGGGACAATTTCTTTTCCTCACAAACTGACCAACAATTAATTTCCAAATCATGGAGAAAGTGTTCTTTCACTGCTACTTCCAAATCTTCCTCCTTTCATCCCTGAAATGTGTATCAACCAAAATTAAGCACTTAGGAAAAACAAGATATGTATATGTGTAAGAACATGCTGGTAGCCACAGAATTTCCCCCAAAATAATTTACCCCCTTTTAACACCTTACACATTGCAAGGTTCAATCCTTCAGCACAGGGAAGCTGTTACTCTTCCCTCTTGGGAACTTGGCTACTAGTCAGGTTGAGTGAAGGCAAAGCCCAGAGCTATCTCCATGCCTCCACGTGTCTCAGCCCGTGCTGCTGTTTGCTCCATGACAGAGCTGCCTAGCAAGAGCAAAGGGCTGCTTCAGGACAAACTCCAATAGCAATTTGCTAATCTGATGCTATTCAGTATTATCATTAACAGCCTGGATGATGGAATAGGCTGTATGCTTCTCCAATTGACAAATGAGAACTGCCTGGAAGGTATAAATGCTGGCAGATGGGAGCTAGAATTCAAAATGATCTTAATGCACTGAAATAAATAACATGCAGTCTCAGTGAAGCAAAGAGCAGTACTTCTGAAATTTAACAATGATTTTCAAACCAGAAAAAAATATTAGGAGTGAGATAGGTGTTTCATGTACACAAAAATAATACATTAGACAACAAAAAGCAAAACTGTAGAAAGTGAATTTTATATTAGAAATTTCACAGAGCAGCTTTTTACATGACATGGGAATCTTCCTTTCTATCCAGCCTCAGAAAGGATGCATGTTGCACTACGTCCTTGACACTACTTTTCAAGAAAGATAAAGACTACTTGGAAAAAGTTCAGAAGAAAATGGTAAGAAAAAAAAACAAATGTTCGATGTAAAAGATGAGGTCCATTAAGAAAAAGAGTATGACCTGTATAGTCCAAGAGAAGGATCATAGCATTTGGTTCCACCAGCAGTGGGATTTACTCAACTGACACAAACAGAAATGAGTGGCTTAGGCTGCATCTGAACTCCACAAAACAATGTTGCTTATAAAATCTTTATGTTGCCAAAGTTGTTTCACAGATTTCTTACAAAGGGAAAACTAATAATCTGTTTTCCTGTCCCTCTGAATATGGAAAAGGAGTAACCAGTTTAAATAATGGCAAGACAAGAGAAATTTAAAAATAAATAAATACAGAAATCTCTACTGTCTGCAGAACATTAGAAAATACTGATGACAGCAGAAAACTGTAGGCACAGCTGATTCTGTGTCAATGGATGGAGACAGGCCCAAGAAGTCCTTGAATTCTCTAAGATCCTTTCTTGACAGCCTAGCTCCTCCTTGCTGAATCCTCAAGCACACCTGCCTTGAAAGAAGGAGCAAGGCAGACGCCTGCATTTACAGTTAGTTACCATTTTGCACTTATCCCAGCACTTGCCATAAAGTGGCAGTGGCAACACATTATAACAGTCCAGATGGTAGCAACTTCCTTTTCTTTTTTTTTCTCCCCTCAATGTTTTCTTTTTACTACTATTTTATGGACAGATTCAGAATGAGTATTTGCAGCCCACTATGTTGGTAAATAAATAGAAGGTGTTACTTAGCACCTTCTATTAAAAAGAGGGAAAAAAAAACATTTTATGGGGCATTAATGTCTACAGAGCAAAGAGCTCCCTACAGTGAAACAGATGTTGGTAAGAAATGTTCTGATATTTTATGGGAAAGTTCAGTGAAAGCTAAATATGTCTGTGTGTAGGTACATAGGTATGCGTTTTCCTCCAGCAGTCCATAAGCATTCTTACAACATATTCTGCTACAAGTAAGCTATGGAAATATAATTTAAGACATCTCATCTCTTTGTTTCAGCAAATAACAATGCAGTCACACTGGTTGCAGCATCTTTTTCAAGTTGGCCATACAATAAAAACTCAAAAGCACATTGACATCAAAACATCTGGAAAACAAAATTTACAAGATACGAATACAAAATTTGTGACCCCCTCTGTCATCAATTGGTTTTCCTGGCATTTGGATAACCAGACACATATGACAAGAAGTGAATGCAAAAAATAAGCTCCTTGTGACCAATTTATGGTCCATCTGAAAGCTACTTTTGAAAGCCATTTAGGAACAATAAACAAATAGAGGATGATTGGTCTTCAGTCCCTAGTGTTTGCTTAAGAATTAATGGAAAACAACCATAAAAGAAAGAAAATTTGAAGCTAATTTCTTTTTGTAAAACAAAGAACATATTCCACAAGCACAGACTCTTTGTAAAGATGCTTTTTTAAGAAAGTAAGATTAATCATATTTGCTGTGTACAGGGCAACTTGCAGTTTGTACTACTTTAACCCCGTGCACATAGCAGTATTAACAGACCAATTTAGTTTCGATTTAAGAACTCATGCAAGTTTTAAGTGATGTAAATGCGTTGTCTGGGTACTGTGAATTAGAGTACTTTGTCTTAATAGGAATCAGCAGATCAGCAAATAACTGCTCAGCAGTGCATTAGGTACGGTTGAGTTGCATATAGATGTTGAAAAACAGTTTACTGTTAAGTACTTTACTGCCTGAGTGAATGCAAGTACTGCTCAAAGCTTGCTGTGGTAGAAAGCCTCATCCATGAAGCAAAAGTAACAAAAGGAAGAGGGCTGCTTTCCAAGAAGCTGAGTACAGAAATCTGCTCATCGCAGATTGAGCTCAATAATCTAACATGTCTGAGTGACACTCCCAGAAAACAGCCAGCAAATTGTGGATGTCAATGAGGCACTGAGAGGCCGAGCTGGCACACCTAGGAACCCAAGCGTGCTGCAGGCGTTGAATTGGACCTTTGTGAGAGAAAAAATAACTCCAAGATCTCCACCCTGTGCAGACCAGAAAGCGAACATGTGAGCTTTCTATCACCTTCCATTGCCTTGGTTTACATGCCCAGTTGTTGACTAGAAGTGGTTTTCAAACAAAATCATACCATTCACTTACCAAGAAAGCTGTTTCTGTTCTTTTTGACAGGGAGTTGATAAGGAATGACTGACTCAACATATGTCTTCCTCACCTTCAGGTGGAGCTGAAGAACTGCAGCTCATTTCTTGCTGAAGCCCACAAGAGTACGAAATCTGGACCTGGTTATTAGAACAACTGTTCAAAGTGAGGGTGAGCTACACCCTACTGCTTGTAGGAACCTCGTAGCAGACTTTCACTGCCCTCCAGGGAAAGGGTTCCTTATCTGCTTACAGAGAATGTACTCAGCTCAGAGCAGCACAGTATTTCAGTGAAGACATCTTTCTAAAATAATAAGAAAAATTATGAAAAATTAACTTAAAAGGTGATGCAACAAGACAGAAGCCTGCACTTCTACTATTATTGGTGTAATAGGTACTTGAACATCTGATCCTGCCATAAAAATAATCTTCTCAAAACTAATCTTCTCTTTTATTTTTCAGACCAAGTTATCTAAAGGCAAAACATAGCAACCCTGGCAGGTAAATTGCCCAGTGTTATGTGTCATCAAGTATCACCTCCCATTTAGTTTTCTATAAAAGCCATTAGCTAGCAATGATCGCAGCGATAAGGCAGCTTACTGTATCCTTTCCTCTCTTACTGAAATAAGCACAGCCTCATGGACCAGCTGGGGAGATTCACTCAATTGGATGCTAAAGGTAAGTGACTAGACATATTAGAGTGTCTTACCAAAAGCTTTAGTTATATTTGGGTGTTTTTATCAGAACTGACAATCAAAATGAGAAACACTGTCTCTTCTCTCTTGCAACCTTATCCAAAATAGAAGTCATATACATTTTCAAGGTATAAAGAAAGGAGAGGTGAAAAAAAGCTTGAAGAAAAAAAATGTTACTCTTAGGACACGAGGAATGCTCCCCAGCTACTGGTCTTGTATGCATGTAGAATAAAACTAACAGCGCTTTAACTGGACAATGACTTTTCTGAATGATGCCATAATTGAATGAGTTTTAGATCAAGGCTAAAAGAAAACCCTGAATCTATCCAGATTAAGTAACCTTTGTACAGACGGAAGCTACATGTAACCTACTTGATATAACTCCAAATAACTCCTTCCAGTTAATAGCTCTAGATGAAAATGAGTTGCTTTTTCAAGATGCTGTACTTTATTTCTTCCATGCAAGAGCTTAGCTTCCAGTTCCTTTCACTGGATCCTTCTACATTTCCCCACCCACACAAGATCAAAGATCCTATTATCATTATCTATCAGTTCCCTACGCAGGTAGTTATGGATTGTGATGAACTGCCTACTTACCAAGGTTAAAAAAACTTATTTAAATTCAGCTGACAGTATTAGCATTAAAGATAATGTGAATTTCTTTAGCTTTTAGACCAACTCTAAACAGTATATCCCTGGCTACATATATAGGGAACTCATTTCTTCTTCAAAAACATTGGACTGAGAAACTAGTTTTCTCTGTCTAACCATTATGGCTCTCACGGCTTCTTCAGCAACCAGCATTTCCTGAGGAAGGCTACCTGCAACTCATCCTGAACACAGGTCTGCCTTACTTATTACATTCACATCCCATATTTGCCTACACTGAAACGTGTTCTTGCACCTGGATCTTTCTGATTTACTTACCTCCCTGCCTATCCATCCGTTCAACCTTGGATTCTCTAATAACATATATTTTTTAATCCACATAATTATTTTTATTGCAGTGTCAGCAATAAAAGTACTTTAAATCACTACCGAAAGAAGATACACAAAATAAACCATACCATAAGTTCTTGAGAGAGCTAAGGCCTAATGTTTGCCCAATGTCTTATTGCCTATCTAGCATCATCACCACTTAATGACACTGTACAATCATTTTAAATATATTTAAGTCACTGCTATTTTTAAGAGAGTCAGACTGAGACCAAAGATTAAAGAAAAAATGTGTCTTCTGATCACAAAAGCAGTGGCCAGCATCTATGCCTTGCAACAATATTAAATTTGTTCAATCTATACTCCTTGGATCAGTATTATGGTCTGCAGATAAAACAGTTTCTAATCATTTCCCCTTTGTTACAATGTGAAGTACAAAAGCACCCATGACTAAACAGCTTTGCCAAAGGATCCAATAGTCACTAGAGCTAGGAGAGAAAATTTTAAGCAGTTTTCCAGAAGAAATAGTCATAAGAATCAGAGTAAATCATACTAGCATTGAATCAAAACTCTTAGATGAATGATTAAAAAAAAAAAAAATTGTTTCCTTTGAGAAATATTTTCAAATCCAGGACCAGGTGGGACTTAATTAGCACAGCCTGCCCACAGTTCAAAGCAATATCCCAGAGAGTTGATGAGGTCAAGACAGCTTTGGCAGATAACTCTCTCATCCCTTTGTTCCTCATTCCAACTGTAACAACTTCTAGTAAATCAGTTGAATAAATGCAACAAAACATGCCACGCTCTTAAATCTACTAATACAAACCTAAGGATAGGAGAGTAGATTTCCAAGTGAATCTGTAACCCTCCAAGTCTTGCACAGAAACTTTCGGAAACATAAAGGTAAAAGTCTGAAAAATGTCTAACTCCCATTTTACCTTATCTTTTAGAACAAGCAGGAAGGACCAGGACTTCAATAGGACGTTACTATAATAATCAGATGCTTAGCTTTTTACAGTAGGTTCACAGCACCCTGTGGTATGTCAAAAATTCAATCTTTCCCATGGGAATGGAACTATTTATTTATATTAATATGCTTAACAATCGTGGAGCATAAAATATTGCATGACAGACTATTCTCAGACAGAGAAGATAGAACTGAGTGCTAATCTAGCACACAAATCTAGATCTCTAGACTACACTTAAAAGAAAGTCAACTAATCAAAGAGTTTATGGCTCTTATTAGATGCTTTCCAGTATCTTAATTACACAGTTTCCTCTCCTAAGAGCCATTTAAATGCTAATTTAAAAGAAAAATAGTGTTTTCATTTGGTCAATATTTAGGAAAATTGGAACAGGTACGACTATCCTTAACAAAGAAACTGCTGCCATGTTTGGAAGACAGAAGGAAGTATCAACAGGAGTTTGCCTCATCCACATCATTTCACGGAGTGCAAAACATTGTTCAAACGCAGAGCAGGACACGCAGAGTGCTGTGGCTGCTGGTAGTCACAGGCTGTCTTGGCATCGTCATATGGCAAATCTGCAGTCGCTTTAACTACTACTTCAGCTGGCCAACCACCACCACCGTGGTAGTTCAGCATGTGGAAAACGTCAGATTTCCTGCTGTGACTTTTTGCAACCTCAACAGGTACAAGTTATGCTTGTTGCTTGCTCTTGAGAGGCCACATCTCTTTATGTGGCTAGTATAAAGCAGCTGGGCTCCACAGTGCAGCTGTGTTTCACAACCACCACAGAACACAAATCTGAGGGGTCTATGTTCCACACCACTGTTCAGCTAAAGAGAAAAATATGATAATCAGGGAAGGCATGTTTTTAAATGCTAAATATCTGGTGCTGCCTTTCTGCCACATTATTTTTCATTCCCATTGCCCTGTGTAAAGACCTACTGGGTTATGCTGTAGAATATATGCTGCAAATAGAAGTCTCCTGAGCATGTATTATTAAAACCTCTCATTTGTTGCAACTATAGTGGCAGCACATAGCAAGAAGGCAGCTACCAGTTGTCTGCCTAACATCCATCTGCTGATCCTGTTGTGCTTATTCTTCACTCCTGTTTTCAGTTTGTTTTCTTTGCTGGCAGAACAAAGAGGCACAAATTTTTCTTTCTTTAGCATATCCAGTATCTAATTCTGAGATTTCAAAAGGATTTTAGGACAAAGATTTCCTCTGGTTCCTGCTATTGCAGCACCAATCACAGAGCTCACTGAAAGTAGACTTAGTGCCATAGTAACACAGGTACATGAGATGCATTTAGAAATCAATTTTATGAAGGAACACAGCTCTTTTTTTTTTGAAAGGAATTGGTCTCCCCAGGTACTTTTCCTCACGTAAATACAATTGTCCAGCTTTTAATAAGCTCAATAATTCTGGCTGTTGGATTATGTAGACGGCCAATATGTTTTATTGATTTGCTTGTTTTTTTAGTAACCCCATGCAACAGAATCGTTTTTAGAATAGTCCTGGGAAGGGGTCCCTTTCCTGTTCTGTTTGGAAATACCTGTTTCCCAGAAATTAAGACTACACTGTTTATCCATGTTCTAGAGATCAAAGTCCAAGCATGGTGGACAGGAATGAGGTACAACTTGAGAACAAGCAATAAAGCACGTCACATAGTTGTCAAAAAGAGCACTGAAATCAGTCCAATAGTTGTGCAGAACTCCAAGTAATTCTTTCTCTTTCCCATTGATAGGTTTCAAGCTCATGCAGTGAGTAACCTTCAAATCATTTTTTTCCTTTGGAACATTGTGTCTGGAAACGTCCAAAAATTTGCTGTTGAAGACAAATACTTCCAAGAGCTAAATGGTTTCCTTCATGGAAACCAAAACTTCAGCATTAAAGAGTTTACAAGGGAAAATGGATTTTATCTGAATGGCAGCACACTGCTAGAATGTGAATTTTTTGGAAAGACATGTCACCCAGAGGTAAATACTTTTGCCTTTACTAAAACAGAAGAATGGAGGGAAAGGGGATATATTCTTACCAGCTGACTTCAGATATGTGGTTTTGCCAGCTACTCCCCCTGCTTTCCTTTACAGTCATTCAATGGAAAGAAACAAAAAATAAAATCAAGCTATAAGTCACCCCGAGGAGGACCCCAATTCTCCTGCTGAATGCAGAACAGCCTAGTGGACTCCCTGAGCTGTAGAAGGAAATTTCAGTCTGGATTTCTCCCTGCCCAGTCCCACTTCTTTGGCCTTTGAAAGCCATCATGCCTTCAAGCTTCACCCAGCCACCATCCATAAAAAGCCTAAAAAAGACATCAGTTTGAATGGAGTTTTTTTTATATAACATAGTTACGCATGTGCATTCAACTGATGTAATTAGTTTTATTCTTGAGTTCAAGAACACGGACAGCCAGAGCTATAGGCAGAACCCGAAACAATATCAAATGAGATTAATATAACCCATCCATGGGAATCTGGGGAAGTAACAAAATAATGTGATCCTCCTATTCACGTCAATTCTTCCAAAAAGCAATTCCCATTTTCAATATAATACGTGAACAGAAAAGTCGGTCCTATAACCCTTCAGGTTAATCTAATCTTTAGATATGCTGTAGCTTCTAAGATCAGTCACTGGTGAGTTCTCTTAACTCAAAAGACACAAGTACCTAATAGCTAAAATTGAAGCTAAGAAATGTGGTCATATTAGCAAGGGTTTTCAGTTCAGTGATGAAATGGTTTGGGAGAAAAATGCATCTACTGTACCCCCATATGCAATATCACACATACATTAGAAATAGCCTCCACTAAACAACCACTGGAAAAATTAAACAAAAATAAAAGAAAATAAAACCTAACCAACTAGTCCAATTTGATTCACTAATGCAATTTTAAAGTTATTCTTCTTTCACTTTATTCTTCCCTATTTTTCTCTTTCGAAGGACTTTGAACATGTTTTCACTGAATATGGAAACTGCTTTACTTTCAATTACAATGATCTTCCAGCAAGAAGAGTGAGCTTGTCTGGAAGGGGCTTACATTTACTTTTTGATGTCCAACAGGTACAGCTATACTTATGATTATAACATTTCATCATATAATAACTCATAGATAAATAATGTGTTTTAATCAGACCTTCAAGATTCCTTCTATAAAATTCTTTTTCAAGACTGTTCCTGAGTGCAAGTGTATTTTAAAAATCCAAAACCGGTTTAAAAATTCTAGATGACTGTTGACTCTGCACCAGCTGAACGGTTTTGAAAGCTGCAAGCAAGCATATATGTATACAATTTACCTACAGCTGAAAAACATCAGAGAAATGATTTCATTTTATACAAGCTCTCGAGGGTCTGGTCCTTGCACTGTCTATGGTTTTTGGCCTTATTGTAATTGACCAAGAAAAAAAACAAAACATACCAACACACAAAGCTCAGGGAATATGACCTTGTGAGATGAGAAAGGAAAACTAAAACCTAGAATTATCAAAGAGTTAAATATTCATTTGTGCTCTCTGGAAATTGTAAGGGAGAGGAGTGACAGGATCTCAAGAGTGAAATGGAGAGCTTCCTGACACATGTGGGGTAGGTGCAAGTGAAAAGGAATGAATCTTTAAGTTATGAATGAAAGTTCCTCTTTGCCTTCTTGCTTTTGAATGTGGGAGATAATAGAAGGAACTAAAAAAAAACCCTAGAAATTTAGAGTAACTGGAAGAAAACCCACAGTGGTAATCAACAAATGAAATTCTTTCTAGTCTGTTTGCTTCTGTACTATTCTGTAACTTGCTAGAAGAAAACTAGAGAAATAAGAGCAAAGAAAACATAGCACTATTTAAATACGGCCTAATTTTCAGAGCATAAGCAAAACCAAAGCTGTTTTAAATAATTCTTTTTTGTATCAGGAGCAATTCACTGATGACCCTGCCCTTGGTTACACTGATTCTGGCATCACTTTTGTTATCCATTCACCCAAAGAGACTCCATGTTTTGATGGGTTAGGTTTATTAACACCAGTTGGCATGCACGCTCAGGTTGCAATTCAGCAACTGAAGGTAAGCACCTTGACCACTGAGTGACAATATCACTATTTACTGTTGCTAATTCTCTTCCCAGACACAACAACAAATTTGATGCTTTTGATGTTAAATTATGTATCATGCCATAGTTAGCTTTAAGAATAAATTTTTTTCCAGTCATTAATTTTTTTTTTCCTGTGTTATCAATGGTCTTAATCTAATAGCTTAATCTGCTTTTATTCAAGTTAGCATCTTGCAGTCTTACTGATGTAATGCTGTAAAGGTGCTGCAGTAGATTTCCATCAGCACATTCCATTACTACTGATGATTTATTAGAACCCTGGTATCCTCCCCTGGCACAGCTTGAGATCACTACCCCACTGTCCTGGGCTGCCTGACCAGGTCCTGCTTGCAGTGTGTTAGAGTGGAGATGGCTTTACAGTTCCAAAAGCATAAACTGTAATTGCCTCTAATTAAATCACAGTGTTACTGCTTTACATCTTAAAAATGCTGCCTTTAACACTATAAAATATGAGAAAGCTGTATCTATATTAAAAGGGACAAATGTTTATCTTCTGTTACTACCTACAGTCAATCATCCAAGAATATCCATGGGGAGAGTGCAAGCCTGACATCAAACTTCAGTACCAGGATACTTACAGTACTAATGGCTGTTTGCAGGAATGCAAGGCCTGGTACATACAGGATTGGTGTGGCTGTTTGCCTTTTATCCTTCCAGGTATTTCTTTGGACTGTCATAATATTTATATCTATAATATTTCAAGACTATCTTGCTAGGAGACATTACACTACTGAATGGTAGAGGAGATCTTTGCAGGATAACTACAGCTGGAATTATTTGTTGTTGGTTTTTTTTGTTTGTTTATTTCTTAATTACCACCACTTGAACCACAAATTCCTTGCCTTAGCTAGCCAACACAAAGACTGAGCCACATCCTTAAAAGCAGTTCTAGCTGGAACACAACATTGACATTTGCTCCATCAGAGAGCATCCTACCTTGGTCTGCTGTTCCCTATCTCTATGCACTATTTTTTGGTTTGTATCTGTACTGTGCTGGAGTGAACTGTGATCTCAGATGCATAATAAGTATGAAGTAGCACGTAGGCTTTAATGACATTAGTTTTTTCAATTTAGCATAAATAGAACTAAGGGTTATGTCATTAAATTAAGTTCCTAAAATAATTTATTTTTAAGGAAATGGAGCAGAATGTGATTTAATGAAGTCTTACAATTGTGTTTATCCTGCAATCCGTAAGTAATAATTTCATATTAATATTTCACAAGCAAATCCCAAACAGCAGAAAATACCCCAAATTATTGAAAGTAATACTGAGATAGGGCACATCCCAGTTTGCTTAATATTCTGAAAATAGAGATCAGAAACAATAATAAGAAGTTTGATGACTGAAGAAAAAAATCTAACTGAAAATCACCAGAACTTAAGGTTCTGTATTTTTATAAATAAAATGAATGTTTTCAAATCACTCGTTTCCATGAGCAGAAGAACTGCAAACAGCAGATATGGAATTTGTTAAATCATTCAAAGTGATTCTCCGGAAAACATTGTTCATGGTAATCTGAGTAATAACTCCTCATAAATCTTAAAAACCTTCTTTCATTTTGGGTGCAGCTAAGCAATGTGAGCCCCCCTTCCAAAGAATCTGATAATTAAGAGAGCATATAGACTGACTGGTTATTCTGTGGGGAAAGAATACCCCAAATCACGCCCTAACAGACCTAGATAACTCCTTCCTTCCAGTAAGCAAAAGCAAGAAGTCCAGAGGAAAGACAGCAGGCACTACAAACAGAAAACTGTAGCACTCACTTCAGAAAGAATGACTGTGCATAACAGTTTATACTTCAGGAAGAAACTTTGTCTTACCTTCCCCCCCCCCAGCTACTAATTTCCTCCAGATTTCTTTCTCTTAGAGCCCTGTTAGAGGAATGGCTCCTCAGTGTCACGAGCAGACACACCTGCAAAATGGTGACTTCTAATTAGTATTTGAATAGAAGGACAGTAGATGACAGTAAATTACCAGCAACATTTGGAGCTAGGCAAATATCAAGATCAAGGACTGCATTAAGTATATTTACATGGACAGTTTCTGTTGTCCAATTGCGTCATGGACAAGAAGTAATAAGCACATCAAGCCTTAACGAAGGTAAAAAGACCTGCAGATGTTGTGTGCCTATGGGAGGGGAGAATAAATCAAACCCCAGAATCTCAACCCTTATTATCATGCAGTTTCCTAAGTGTTAGTTACAGGTATTTGTTATTTCAAATAGAAGTATCCACTTTTCTAAGGGTAACCAAGACAAGTCTTCATCAAGATCAGTTAGAAGTAATTTCGTGAGGTCAGAAAAGTCTTAATGCTGTGTGCTCCTGAATTTTCAGGTGATATAGAGGTAAAAGGATTATGTACAGTAGGAACCCACAACTCCACTTGCCCTGCCCAATGTGAAGAAACACATTATCCTACCACTGTCACCTACTCAAGTTTTGGAGGAGAAAATGCCATTAAATACATTTCTTCAAAGCTGAAGAAAAGTCCAGAGTACATCAGGTAATCGTTCTTATCACCTAATAAAGAAATAATTACTTCTAAGTCTGCAAACAGGAGGAGAGAGTCCACACAAGCAGTCCATCCAACAGAAGCCAATGAACAACCCAAAACCATGCTAGGTAAACTTCTTGTCATTTCTCTCAACACATTAGCAAAGAAATCTGTGAAAGTCCTGAAGGGCTAAGTTTTATTGCAGGAGTAATGTCACAGGTGTAATATTCTTTTCTATTGTTAGCGAAATTTCAGTAATAACATTTAAATTGTAAAAAAAATTTAGAAAACATTTGGTGTCACATTCTCAAGAAGTAGAAAAGCAGTAAGGTCCTATCTGTGCAAACAAAAATTCCACATAAAGGAAAAATAGTGAGACTACAACCAAAGAAGAGGTCTAGTGCGAAAATAGGTCTCTATGGAATTGACAGCACATTTTATCCAAGAAATTGTTAGATCATACATTACACTTATAGCTGTGTTGCTCAGTGGTAGTGCTGAGCTAGCACAATCTGCATACATTTAAGTTTGAAGAAGAAATATTATGTGTACTTATGATTTAATAAGGCATACAGTAACAATATAAACTGATGTTGAATTTCCATGAAAAAGCAAACATTGTGTATTGAATAGGATTTCCATGGGTTTTTTTTGTTTGTTTGCTAGAAAGCTACAATCCACTTGCCAAAGAACATGTGGTATAGTTTTATAATCCAAATTACTTCACAGAGGTATGTGTCACCAATACAAGTGTTAATACTGAAGTTACATGAACTCATACTATCCACAGATTCAAATTATATACAACAGCAAATAATCCATCTAAAGAAATACTTAAGATTATTTCATTGCTTCAGTGACTTCAGTTTTGTCACTCTTGAAGCCATCAGTCTGCAGGTGCTTCCATGTGTTTATACCTGAACAGGAACCACATGAAGATTGTGAAAATTATACCTATCATAATATGTAAAAGATAATAATCCTTTGAAAACATTTTATCTCTGTTGATTTTATTATTGCCTGTAAACATCATGTACAGCCCTACAATCATTTAATTAGGCAAGAGAAAATACAGAACGTTCTTCTGTTACCAAGCCTTAACCAATAGGAATGCAGCTAACATATTTAAAAAGTACATATTCTGAGCTATAAAACATAGAGCTGATTAATTTCTGAAAACATAAGAAGGGAAAAGTTCACTGCTTACAACAGTATTGTACAGTGCCACTAGGAACTGGACAACAACTGTAGGAAGATTTACTATTAAAAGCCATGGAAAAAAAGATTATTTTTATTATTCAATGTTATCTAGATTTTAGAATTATCAACTAAAGAGATGGAAATCACTTTGTATAACAAATATTGTATTCTCAGTGAACATAAAATGAGTAATTTCATTATCATTTTCAACTACTATTACGTTTATCTTCAATTGAGCAGTTATGCTGACTCTGTAGCCATGGTATCATAAAGATGAGCTCTTTATTCGCACTGAATCATTCCACACATCCTGCACCAACAAAGACATACCCACTGCTCCACTTTGGCAGCAAGAATATAATAAGGTAAGAGAGGCTATTAGCAGAGCATAGAACTGTGCATCTGCATGTAGGACAAGAGATTCTTTGCAGAAATACTATAATTGGATCATCAGGATTATATAGGTTTTTGCACATAACAGCGGGCAACTACATTTCCAAACACTGTCTCTGCTGTGACTTAGGATGGTTAATGCTTCCCCTCAAGCTTATCTCTGCAGCCTTTAAGACAAAGAAGTTTATCTCATAGCATAGATTTAGGCTGAGTTGCTCGTAGAACATAGCCTGAAGATCAATTCCTCTAATAACCTCTTCTCACTTATTGCTATTAGTACACTTAGTTTTTACTCATTTTTTGTATTTCCCAGCTGACTGTTCTTTAAAAGACACTGTCACTCTGCATGAACTCAACCCATACTAATGGATGTTGGTAAATGTGGACAGCACTCTCAAGTAATACTGTATGTATTTGTCATTAGGCAGAACCTTGTGATTATTGACATTAAATATGATGATCTGAGCTACAGAATAACTCAGCAGCAGAAGGCCTTGACTGTATCTGAGTTGCTTGGTAAGGGAATGTTCAACATTTACTGCTGAAAAATTTAAAATAAACAGTTTTTTGAAACATCTGTTTTTTATTCTCTCCCCTCCCAAGTTCTAAACAATCTGGGTTTATAAACAAAAAATAATGTCTTCTATAGTATAACAGTAATAATCATGTTTGCTTTTCATTTCTTTTTGATATGGCCTTCTGCCATACCAGTAATGACCTACAGTAGGGAAAAGAGTTGAAAAGTAATAATTAAATCTTGCAGTATCTTTTGTCTATTCACCATACCCATCCTATGCAAGAGCTGGAAATTTCTGGGAGTTGTAGAAGGAAGGGAGAACACTGGAGGAAAAGCAAGAGAATGGCAAAGAAAGCACAGAAGTAGGAAATATTCTAAGTACACATTCCACAGTAAAGTACGTTGTGTTGTATGTGCTTCGTTTAGAATTTTAAGAAGCACATTTGTCTTATTTTTTTCCATAACATTCTTAAGAACAGTAATTGTTTTCTTAAAGTGATGGATTATGCATTTTGAATTTATTAAGCGCTTGAATTGTGGCAGGGTTTTGTTTGCCTCCTAGACTAAACCAAACGCTTCAGATGACGTATGTTTATCTGTTCTTCTACAGCTGATGTAGGCGGCCAGCTTGGATTGTTTTGTGGTGCCAGTATGATTACAATCATAGAACTCCTTGAGTATATTTTCACCAATTTCTTCTGGATGTGCCTCTTTCTTCTGTTGAAAGCTCCTGAAATACCTCAGTGGAATAATACATCCCATAACCAACCAACACACGTGGAAAAAAAGAAGGGAATACAAGAATGTTAGAAGCTCCTTAGCTATCATAAAGATGTAGTATGGCTATGTTGAAAAAGCAGATTCCTTATCTCTGACAAAGGCTTTGCTACTAGGCTTGCTTCTTCCAGCAAAGGATAGACAAAGCTACACTATCAGAATCAGGAGGGTGCCTAATATCAATAACTTCTACTGTAGATTGCCTGTTTGCCAGTAATCATCTTAAAAAAATATTTCATGAGTCTGCCAACTACTAGAAATACAAAACTGAGAAACTGAGAGCATCTAGGTCAAGAGCAAGACAGTAAACATAGGCCAAGTTTATGCCATTGGACTCCAGAGACAGTAAAGAGACTTGCTTTCCTTCTATTCTTCCTAATACGTTTTCACAATTGTAAAATATATAGAAGAATTATAATTTCATTGCAGAAAAGATTCCTTTGTTGAAGCAATGAAGCTACTGACCTCATATTTTATAGGCTCAATTCATCGAGCTAGACCGAGTTCATCATTGCTAGAGGCAATAAAACTTCAGGGTGGTTCAGAACAACTGAGCAACATGATTTCAATGTTAAATGTACAGAAAGATGAAAGATTTAATTCAAGTCCAACTGAAAAAAAAAAGTAAGGATTTTTTGGCTTTAGCACTGTATAATGCTTTCTGTGTTTGACTGTTCTGGATTTTATCTCCCTGGATTATTGCTGTGTTTTCCTGTGCACCGTAACCATTTTCACATGCTTGGGCAGCAGTTCAGAGTATCAAAGTATCTCTTGATATAAGGAAGAAAGCCTTATAATCTAACAGACCGAGAATCTGCAGACAAATAGAGCACAGAACGGCTTGTATTGGATCGGTCTTCAGAGCAGGCTATTACACAGTACATTAGTTCATTGCAATGTCTCGCCAGCAGATGCCCCACTTACCTTAGGCTTCTCCTGCTCAAAACCATGATGTTCGCTTCTAAGCACGGAATTGCTCACTGCAACTTGAGTCAGTTTATTTCTCTCTCATAACGATGCATGAGTTTGAGAAATATTTTTAAGGAGTTGCTGGTGAATCTGATATTATCCAGCCTGAACTGAGTGGCACCGCCTCCACAGCACAATATTTAGATTCATTTCTGAGGTAAACAAACAAAAAATACATCCAATTCCACTCTGCACTAGTATAAGCTAAACAATGGATCTCTTAAGGAGCTCACACAAGCAAACTGATCTGCCAATTAAGGATAAAAAAGAATATCCTCAATTTTCACCAACTCTGAGCTGAGTTTCCACATCGAATCGCTGAAGTTTGAAGGTAGTTAGCCGTGTCTATCTGCTAGTTCTAATACAGCTAAAAGCACTGCGTATGGATTGAGTGCTGGTAGAACTTCAGGATAGCAGAGCTCCCCTCGTAAGTAATGCCCCACGGTAGCATGATACTAACTCTTGGTTTCGTATGGCTCCTTCTCTCCATTGCTGTGGGGATGCTCTGTATTTTACAAATCCAAGGACTGTATGCAGTTCTAAGAACTCCAGACCAAATGGGTGCAATTGTTTCCTCTTTGTGCTACACCTTTTGCTTCATACACACTTCCATGTCATATGTCATTTTGTCAGATTGCCCCTCTGATGCCACCTGTCACACGTCAACAACATGTAATACAATCTTAGTGGGAAAGTTCAACTTCTACTGCCATACCACCAACATCCACTCCTGCTGTCATGAGCTGACATGATAAAAATAGGAGGCATTACTTTACCAGCAGCCCTGGTACATCTAGTTACTGTAACTGTAACCAGAATTAAATGCATTCTCAAGCTGAGAATAGAGTGTTGATTAAAACCTCACAATACAGGAAATATTTTCAAGCTCATGTTATATGAATTACTTGGCAGTGTTAAAACATGAATAGACCATAAATGATAAAATTCTGAACAGGATACTGCCATAGCTATAGGACTAGCACTACAGCTTCCTAATGCTGCTTCTGATCATTGTGGTCTTGTTAACTCCCTTGCTCACCTCAGTGGATTCCTCACTAGAATCAAACTCATCACATGGCAAAGAGCAGCTTCCTCTGAAGGTAAACATCTCCTGCATAGCCATTCCCACTACACAAACCATCAGCGTGCTAGCAGGAGCTCCTTACCCACTTCCTTTCTCAAGACAGGGAGAGTCAGTGATATTTACAAACTTTTTTAGGGTTAGAAGTTTGATACAAACTTCAGATGGTAAAGAAATCTACCTGTGGATCTTTGCAGTCTTACCCTTTAGCCTCTGGAAAAGGGTATCAAATTGCGATGTTAAGCCTAATCAAACATGTGCTTATCTCTGCACTGCTAAACATGGAGTTCCCTTTCAAAGAAAAACTTAAGAACAGTTATGCAAATAAAGACTTTTGTAAACAAGCTGTGAATTACATGGGCCTCTGCATAGTTAAGAGATGTATGCCTAACAGTAAAAAACAGTTTAAATTGTACGGCAGTCAAGATGAACAATGAGAAAGATTATCACAGTGGAAAGGAGTAATCAAAAAGAGATGGAAAGCTCACCCTTATCCCAGGCTCACAGAGAAAAAACTCCAAAGGGAGTGATCCCCCAAAAAAGATGCTTCCCCAGTGGGGGTCAGCCCTTCAATGGGGTCTGGGAGAGGTGGAGCCAGACTCCCCCCCTTCTGGTCACCCAGGTGCATTGCCTTCACCTGTGCTCCTGCGGCTGACTCAGTGCTCACCTCAGGTGATCCATCAGTGGTTCAGGCCCTGATTCAACAGTTCCCACACAGCCTCACAGCCTTGCCTATGTGCCATAAAGCATGCAAAAAAAGCATTCATTAAAAAAAAATAAGTTTGCTTCTGTTGTCATTCAACTAAACCCATATTCTTCCCACAGGAATGATTCAATCCTTGGTACAGTTTCCATAACTGACACTCCCAATATGCTCAATTAAAAATTTAATATAAAGTCTTTTCTGGGTGTGGCCAACAGGTTTTTGCATGCACCAGATGCCAAAGAAAACACGTCTGGAAAGCCTACTACTACTTCTGGCTATAAGAATATACTCCAAAAGATTTGCCTGTTGGCCACTTGGTCTGCTGTGTCTGTAACCTTTAATGAACCCTTATTTTTCAAGTCTTAAGAACTGTTAAAGGCTTGATCCAAAGCTTAATAAGCTCAATGGAAATTTTCTACTCTAAAAACACTAAACAACTTCAAGTCATATCCACATGAATGCAAAGTTCACTTACAGACTGTGCATGATTTAGTCTAGAAGGACTACATTACACCTTGATTCTTTCTTGCAGCCCGAGTAAATGGAATTTCCTTAAGTTATTTTAGTTCAAACTTTACAGAAATGAATGAAGAAAGTAGTAAACAGTGCCCCATGTAAAACAAACCAGACACAAGTAAACAAAACTATTCAACTAAAGAAATGTCTCAAAATGTCTGCTTTAAGACTAATTGTAAGCAGCTGTTCACTGTTAAAACAAGAAAGTTTAGCAAACAGTGGAGAGACTGCTACAATTCTAAACAAAAAAAATTGAGAAAAACAAAGTGGCATCATGCAGTACAGGAACATATTTATAGTAAATGCAGTTACATCAAGCTGGTGGCCAGTCACTAGTGGACCCCCCCAAGGGCTTCCTTTCAGGGCCAGTTCTCTTCAACTTTTTTCTAAGTGGTCTGGATGCAGGACTCAAACGCATACTAAGTAAGTTTACATAGGAAACTAAATTAGAAGGAGCTGTTGGCTTCCTCGTGGGTAGAGTGGCCTGGCAGAGAGGTCTTGACAAATCAGAGGGTTGTACAGTCAAGAATTTCATGAAGTTACCCCTTCCAATTCAGGATATTCTGTGACTTATCTTCTGAAGTAACTTCAAAAGTTGTGATGTCATGGTTTTATGATTTTTTGTTATTAGTATTCCACATCATAACATCATGCAGTGTTAAAGCATTAATACTCCAGTTCCGTGGATTGTCAATCATTCCAGGTACACCTGTCTCAGAAGCAAAGAACTACGTACCCCAGAGGACTTTGTATTACTTTGCATTTTTCTGTTCAGAGGGAAAGATGAAATTGTTTCTCCTGCTCTAACAAGTGACAGCAGTAAGACTGTTGAGTATTGCCTTGTGGAATTATCTACATGACTGTGAAGAAGATATGAAGAAATGGCATTAAAAAAACCCACTCCTGCACTACGAGTGTGAGTAAAAGAGCTGCAAGACAGTTCACCAAGGTGAACTTCTCCAAAAAGGTGAATGCTGCAGTTCCTGCAGGACATGGCAAAAGCCTTAAGGACCCCGATAATGGCTCAAAGAAGGATGACAGAGGTAACAAATAGAGGGGCCCTGCCCCCAGCTGGAGGGGTAAAGGGATAATAGAGTATATTGGACTGTATGGATGCAATAGCCTGGCACATCAAACCCACAGAAATAGGAGGCACTGGTGGACACTAATGCACAGTGCAGACTAATGCCTTCAAGCCATGAAGCAACAGAATCAATTAGTATTTCTGGGGTGACTGGGGGGTTTCAAGAATTGACTGTGTTGGAGGCTGAAATAAAGAAAAGACTGACAAAGACTGGCAAAAACATCCTATTGTGACTGGCCCAGGGGCTCCATGTATACTTGGTACTGATTACCTCAAAAGGGGGTACTTTAAGGATCCCAAAGGGTATCAATGGGCTTTTGGAATAGCTGCCCAAGGCAACATCTATGGTGAACTCCTGAAATCAGAAGTCAGCCCTTGCTGCTGGTAATCGCAGCCTTGGTTACACTGAGCCCAGATCAGCCTTACAGATTTCTAAGAACATACCACAGGGAGAAGCTATTCTTCTTGAGTACTAACACAACAATGTCCTGGAGTGCCTGACATCCTTTTTCAAACACTTCTGAGAATTTCTTTTGTTAATGGGCTCTACTGAATAAAGCAGCATTACTGCTTGCCCTTATACATTGGTGTACTAAAAGAATGCTTCACAAACTACTGAAAACAAACAGGAGTTCGCTTCTAAGCAGTACTTTTATAACCTCTGACACGTGGAGCTCAAATAGACAAATTGATTTCTTCTTCAGCCTCTACCTGACTGTCTCCCAAAAACTCCTTGTTGGGTTTGCACACCAGGTGCATGTAAGCAATGCCTATGAACTCCTACAGACTGCATGATTAGAGTGAGTTTCATCTGTCTTAACTGCAGTGCCACACCTGGTGAATGGAAATTACACACTCAGAAGAGCACCTCATTGTATCCTCAGCCCCGGTACTGGACTTAAGAGATAGAAGGGAATGGAAGCAAGTTTCTGCATGGGGTGACAGGAGAGTCCTCTCTCTCACTACCTCACCCTCCCAGGTATCCTTATACAGCAGCATCAAGATTCTGGAACCTGATGGACAGCCATGAAGGTCCATCCAGATTGGAGGGGTCACCTAGGGCTAGTCAGCCTGATCCCATTTCACAACCACCTCCATCACAAACAAGAAAAGAAGCAGTGCTGTTATCAGCAACTCCCTTCTGAGAGGAACAGAGCCTGATAATGCCAGTCAGATCCGACCTACAGGGAAATGTGCTGCCTCCCTGGAGCCCAGGGAAGAGTCATTACTAGAAAATGCATTAGGTTTGTATCATCCCCTGATGGTTATCCATTACTGGTTTTTCACGCTGACAGCAATGAAGTAGCAAAGGGAAGTCCAAGGGCAAGCAAACGGGACTTGGGGGCCCTGGAAAAATTGGCTAGAGGATCAAGGGTACAATAATGCCTTCTCTATCCTTTCACAGTAGCAGTAAAGAAATATTCACTGAAAGAAACAGGCAGACTCAGTTAATTCAAACGCAGCTCTGAGGCTGTCACTGACAGAATTTTGGTTTTCTTAATGATGGGATGGACAATAAGGATGTTCCTGTAGGGAGAAATTGAGGGAGTGGCTGAGGTCTCTTTGTTTGTTCAGCCCAGAGCAGAGGGGGCCTAGTCTCAGTGTGGCAGTAGCTCATTATTTTGCTGCTTCTTTCTGAACAATGAATTGAAGAGATCATAGCCTGGTGAGGTCAGAAAGGAAGAAAAGATCGTAAGAAAACAAATCAGGGACTTTTTAAAACATTAGGCTGTTTGGCTCCTTTTCACAGGGCATGGCACTCCACCAGAGAGCAATGTTTCTTTGTGCTGCAGCGCTTTTATTGCCAGGAAAAATGTTAGAAGATAACCATTGCTGTTTGAATGTGACATAACTGGGAACGCAAAAGACACTGGAGATTGTCTGCAGTTGCAGTGCTGTGTTTTCCAACTGAAAGTAACAGGCAACATCCACCCACAGATACAATAGTGGGAAGGTGAGTAATGTTCAATAACAGCATACTGACATCTCTAGTTGAACAACAAACCCTCATTTGGTTGAGCTGCAGATGACAAAACAATGTTTGTCTGTAATTTGAGAGCCTTCTTCTTGAATTTCAGTTGGAGTTCAGGTGTTTGCCTCCTACTCTTAGCCATACCCTTTCCTGTAGCCTTTTAGTAACTGTGCTCCAAAGGATGCTTCTACATTTTCAGTTAACCAGCAAGGAGGAACTTGAGGGACGGTTCCAGAGCCCACTTTATTGGGATTACTACAGTATTATTTGTATTACAGTAGCACTTGTATTACATACCTAATGAGTGTTGTCTTTCTCCCTAATACAGGCCAAGGCAGCAAGGAAAGATGCAACGTAGCCTCCACAGATGTTAAAACAAGCTGTATGTACAGGTACGTATACAAGTTGAGCAGTAGGATGATGCAGGAAAGGAAGGCGTTGTGAAAAGCTGCCTGTCCTCTGTTTATCCTTAAGTTGTTTAACACTCTAAGTCATTACACAAATGCCCACCATTACTCTTATATGTGGCAGAAAACAAGACTTTGGTTTCTTGTACATGCTGTCTCATCTCTGAGTGATTCACTATACTCTCTCAAGAAGAAAAGGATACTTACGTTTCGACCTCTTTATACAGGCTTTTTGTTGAGAGGATACTTTTCTCATGAACTTTTCATATGAAAACTGCCATTAATTAAATAGACTTGCACAAAATACCTGAAAAAAAAAACAAAACAAAAAAAAAAGCACAGGACATAGCCTTTCTTTTCCTTCCAAGAACATTATACTCAGCATTTAGGACTTGCTGGAAATGGATGCGTGTTTCTTCACACTCAGTACACTGTGTATTTTGACAAGATTTATGAAGTTGGTTTGATTTTTCACACAGAGTGTTACATCAACACAAGCACAGTGTTGTAGAGGCTGAAGCCAGTATCACTGAACCCAGACAAGTTTCCTACTTTCCTGGAAACTATAACCATGTGCCTTCTGAGATTTTGTTGTTGTCGTTGTTGTTACCGGTGGCTTTTTTGTTATTGTTGTCTTTAATTAAACCTGAGGACTATTGAATTAATTGTTCTCCAGCTTAGGAGTAAGATTAACAACTGTAAGAAACTACTGAATACCTTCCATTTTTTCTCACCACTCAGCTGAGATCTATCATTTTTAATGTCCAGTCAGTGGCTGTATAACAGATGTATAGTTAAGAGAACTAGCAGATCAAACAGTATTTATATAGACGTATAGTTAACAGAGNTAATGCCAGGTGTCCAAAATATGAACAGATAGAATACACGTGCTAGCACTGGCTGTCTGTTGTGAGCTCATATACTGTAGCCACACAAAATCATTTCCCTGGAGAATACAACTGTACCATAACCCAAAACTTGCTTTAGGTGTTTCATACACATTGAAATTTCTGTAATCATTTCTAAAAAGGAACAATTAATAAAGGGAATCTCAATCTGACTGTGGGATATGGTATCCACAGAAGAGTCTGCAGTACAAAACCTCTGTAACAGAGAGTAAGTCTCTTTACCCCAGAATAACAATAGAAAAAAAGTTATTACATTCCTGGTCATCTTTATTTCCAAAATAGTCACACTGGCAGAAGGACCCAATGACCACTATGATGAAAATGAACATTAGCCTTTTCCTTCTAATAATAAAAAGAGTGATTTGGTGGAGACAGCATATGTTGTTGCAGGTTTTCCACAACTGTCATCCATAGCTGGCCAGAGATCTGAACAACAACAGAGAAAAAATAGTGCCTTTTATGTGCAGTAGCACTCCTCTGTTTACTGGTTTATTACTTGCTTATCATCAGGTGGGTGCATGGAATGACAAAAGTTCAGTCTCCCAGATCTTGTCAGCAAGCAATAAAGAACATTACTTGAAAGAAAATCACAGACCATCTGGGTACCCACAGCACTTCGGTGAAACAGCACTAAAAAGCCAGTAACATCCCTTGTACACTTTGTGACAGTATTACAACTTCTGTTGACCTGTTACCATAGTGAATTAAAGCCATCAGGATATGGATGCCTCAGATCCTGCATTGGCTCCATAGACATAGGTGTTACTGACAAGGTTATCATAGTTTCAGGTGTACATCGCATTGCATAGCTGGGCTACAGCATACTCAGGTTTATTTGCATTAGATTTTACAGGAGTTTTACTCATAGAAAATGCTCTGAGGTCTTCAGGTCCACCCATCCCTTATTCATATCAAGCGTTACCATATTGTTTCCTGTTTCCTTCTTCTGTATATGAGATTGACTTTCAAACCTGAGTCTGTAACTAGACAGATACCTTCATACTCCAGCCTACATTAAACACCATAACCAGGTCATGAAAATCTCAACCTGTTTTTTCACACCTTCGTCTTCATGGCTCTTTCCTGAGGGATGTCCTTTATATGTGATGTCCTTTATATAGATAAAGGTATAGACATAGAAATATGGATAAATAAAGATCTAAACGGATATTTTGTGTAGTAGCAATCCACTGCTGCTAATGATGCTTTTGTGAAGCATAAAAATGGAAAATTCCCCTACAAAACTGGAAAAATAGCAGCACTATAGCAGCAGATAGGGAAGGGTGAACTAAAACTCCTCTGGGCAACAGCTTTTATTAGACATACTGGCCTAGCATCTTTTAACTTTAAAAAGTCAAGTTTTGATGGCATTCTTCATCAAAGAATGGAAGGTCTATAAACAAAGGCCATATTAGCAAATAGCCTCACTGTGTTGTAAGTCTTTATAACATAACCTCTAAGGACTGAGACTATGTGCTTGTTAAGCTTGCTAAGTGCTTACTGAACCCACTGAGAGTCTGTCTGCTGCTTTTCCAGCCCTGCAAATAGATAAAAAAGTACACATCATACAAGAAACACTAGCAACAGTCATACTACTAAAGTCAAACAGCACTAACTCTAAGAAGTAGTGGAGTCCTCTGCAAGGACAAACTTTGTTAGTAATACCATGGAAATGTAAATTCTTCTGTGAGTCTGAATTCGGAGGAAAGCATTTGATCCAGAAGACTGCTTGCAACCAAGCATTCCATAATTTGTAGTTTCACTGCTGCTTTCACTTTTCTTCTCCTTGTTTCAAACAAAAAATACTAGGAGAAACCAGAAATATTTATAAATGCCTTTGCAACAGAACTACGTAATTATTTTGCCCTGTGTTTCAACTAGAGAACTTCTACTGGGAAAGTAGATCACTGCAATTAAAGCAAAGAGGCAGAAAAGCACATGTGAAAGAACTAAATGCCTTCAGTTATCCGAGAGAAATACATCACCAAATTTTATTTTTAGCTGTTGTGCTCAGCATTTACCTGAAGATTAGTTTTAGTAACAAAAGTGGTTGTGCTTATATCATACTGGTTTCCCTGAGATAAAAAAACCAAACTTACATGAACATAATGTATGAGTTTCTAGTGCTTTAAGAAATTGGTTATACTACAGAGTAGCTTAACAGGAGCTTTAACACTCTGAATTTATTAAGAAATGATAAACTAAGAGCACTTTGAGTTTCTGGAATGCCATCTTCAATCATCTTGAAGTGTACTACTCACATTACAGTTCACAGTCTTCTGCATCAATCATTTCTATGCACAACCATAGACGTCACAAATCTCAGGTCTGGAGATCACCATTCAAGTTTTGGTACACTTGATCAGCATGAAGAACTAAGAGCTGTTGTGGAGGTAGCTGAGCATGGGCATCCTCTCACAGAAAGTTAAGATGTCTTTCTGATGCACAGTGAATGACATGGAAGAATTCATGCAGCTCTCCCTTTTCATTTCCCATCCTTAAAGCTTTGCTTGGTAACATACATCCTGCTCCAAGTGGACGGCTCATCATTTTTGATTGGTTAAGTATTTCTGTGATCTCTTCCACTGTTTTTGGAGTATTATTCCACACATTTTACTTTAAAGTGTGGATGTGATCCGGGAACCTGAATGTGGGAGACTTCTGAACATATGCACACACTGAAACAATGACTTGAGTAATTATTTATATATGAACCCAGAATTGTAGAATGGGGGACGTGCTTTTTTTGTATCAAACACAACACTGAAATGCAGCTTTCATTGAAAATAAAACCCCAACATTTCTAGAAATCAGTGGAAAAAAATAATTTATTGTGATTTATTTTGCACATTAATGTGAAACATTTATACATATATATTCTGTACCCATAAAGTACACGACATATAGACAATTTTTATACACCAATTGCACTATTCTAATTTATAATGCAAATATTCAGAAAATGACAGACATAAAAATGGATATTATTCACACAAAAGTGCACTGTATGTTAAAAATGTGAAGAATCTGCAACCTCATCTAATTTTATTACGTCCACTTACAAGCTATATATATCTCTTAATTATGCCACAACACCAAGAATGCTATCAAGCTCTCCCAAGGAATAAAATAAGATCATTTCTGAAAATTAGAGACCAAAACAGAAGGCAACCATGACAGCCATGCCAGTATGCCTGTCAATTTTGAGAGCTCCCTCAGAAAAGAATTAGAGCACTACTGGTGGCCTACTACTGTCCAGCAATCCATTATTAACATGACAACTTCATTCACTTAATATAAATCAGTGAAAAATATATTGAAAATGTATGTATTTCAGTAAAAGTACATTGGCACAAGCTTTGGACAGCAGCACTGGACAAACAACTGCCTCCTTTCAATATAGAAAATGTTTCCACAGCATCTACAATGCCAAAATGCTGGATGACATCAAAAGGTACCTTTTTCTAAACAGGAATCAACAGTACATCAAGTGTTACTCACAATACAAACAGGAAGCATGGTCATAGCAGAAGTAAATCTGATAAAAACAAGTTTCATACAATAATTCCCATAATGATGCCTTATGTACTACTTTTTACAAATAGTTGTTCAGGTCCTTTGTTCTGCCAAAAAATTGAAATGCCTCCTGTCTTTTCAGAAAAGTCAGAAAAGATTTATGCAACCACTGTACCACAGGGATGAAGATGAAGATGTGAAGCATCAGACTGAAGTGGTTAGTTGTGGCGTGCATATTATGAAATGTTATTCAGTACTACTAACTGGTGATAGGAAGGGCCACAGGAGTGACATGCAAAAATGCATATTAAAAACAAAACCATGAAGTACATGCTCATAGCAGAGAGAGAATACCAAACACTAAGGAAAAAGTAGCAGGCATGCCTTGAAGATGGTGACTACAATTTTAGGACAAGAGCAAAAGACAATGGTACTGCACGTAACAATGGGAGACATGAAGTCAAGTAACAATCATAACTCATCCTTACTGCCTGGCTCCCTATTTGGAGACAGTATTGCACCCTGTTCAGCATCCTTTTCCTCTTCCCTCAGCTCAGAGAGTATCTTGCTTTGTTTCCTTGAATGCATGCAAGTAGAATTCGAATAGTAAGGGATTCTCTTTGAAGCAACATAGTGGATCAATGCAGTGACAAAATGTTTGACAACTTACAACCAGTATTAGAAAATAATATAACAGAGCATAGGTAACACACACATTTCTTTAGTATGTGTAGTACACAGGAATGTAACAACTCCTACACTCCCTGGTGGAACTACATGAGGTATTCTGACTTGCTCCCATAAGTAATGTGGGGACATGGGAGAAGAGAAACTTATTTGGAAGTGGGGACAGACAGAAACTGCAGTCAGGCATCTGAGGTTCTCTGCATGCTTTATGTATTACAACAAATCTGTTCCTCCTGAGAGAAGCTGCAGGTGAAACTTTGTTCATGCAAGCAAGCAGACAAGTAACCAGTCACGGCTGCTTTGGTTCTATGTATATTTATGATGTAATTCTGAATATTGTTGGAATGGTATTATGGAATAGAGTTCTTGAGTGGGGAAAAAGAAGAGATGCCAACTTTGTTCCTAAGTCTAAAGTATGCTGAGTTGCTCCAACCTGATGACATTCCACAGGCCCAGTGAAGATACAGCATATTTTAAGCATTGGTTTTATATCTCGATGCCAGTTGTAAGCATTTTGTCCACTTCCCCCATCATATATTGATTACTGGGCTCCAGTATCTGTTATGCTAACAGATAAGCAAGTGATGAGTTTGCCATTCTCTTAGGTGTAACTGAAAAATGGAGTGTACCACTAACACGAATCAGTACTAGATTTAAAGATACCAGAGATAGAAAACTTCACAATAAAAGGACAATCTTCAAACAGGTTTAAGAAATGCTTTCAGGGAGTGACCATTCAAGACATTTATTTACCACATGGATTCTTTCCAGATATTAACACATCATATTAAATGTTACGAATGGCCCCCGCTGCCATTAATCATACTGCAAAATGATCACAATGTAAGAATGCCTATGTGTGTTTGAAAGGTCAGACAGAACAAGTATCTGAAAAGAAAACCAAAACTTGACCTTTGCAAAGCAGTTACAGTTAAGGCAATCAAATGTAAAAAGTTGTTTATTTGATTTCTGCTTTTGGATTACCGTTATATGCAGCCTACAAAGCATCAGAAATAACAGCAGTTCAGAACACCTTAAAGGAGGAAACCTTCGTGCATCTTTGTGTGTGTGGACAGATGAAATGGTGCAGGGAGTGAAACAGAATGAAAAGACCACTAAAAGATCATCTTCTTTCACTTTTCAAAATCACCTCTGAAAAAATGATTATCAGTGTCATACGCTACATGAACTTATCTTTCTAGTTTCCTATTCTCCAAAACTTAGTACAACAAAAAAGAGACATATGTGATGAGAGAAGTCCTTCTGTGTATGAGAAATATATGCATACCTGAATTTAAAAATTAAAAAAAAAAAATCTAACACAAATTCAGAGTTTTCAAATGTGCTGAAAATGTGACTATTAAGTGCTCCTGAAAATCAGGCTGACAGTATTTTTCTGTCACGTTTACTTTTGTCTCTGTGTTCCCCTCTACAAAGCTGAATTATTAGACAACAGTAACAGTAAGTACCTCTCAGGGTTGTTGTCATGATTAACAAAACCAGCTGTTTTTCAATAACTCTAGAAAGAAGCTGCAATATTTAAAACTATTAACTTCTAGAACCCTAAACATGCATGAAGCTGAACTAATGAAAATATCCACCAGACTCAATATTCTCTTGAAGCTTTACATTTAACATTATAATATTCCCTGATATAAATGATAGGATATAATTTACAATGCAGAAAGAACATGTCTAAGGTGCTT
Organism: Odontophorus gujanensis; assembly: GCA_013399175.1. Lineage (NCBI taxonomy): Eukaryota > Metazoa > Chordata > Aves > Galliformes > Odontophoridae > Odontophorus > Odontophorus gujanensis. The sequence goes on from VXAB01006224.1 coordinate 30,241, forward strand.
AGTTAATATGGATCTGAAAGAATAGTAGCCATGTGAAGTTAAATGTAACCTTGATATAAAACAAAATCATAAAAGCACGATCCAAAAGTGGCACTCAGATTGTTATTGCTACTAATATATACTAAAATACAGACTTCACTGGGGTTAAAATACAGGCTGCCCCCTGAAGTTTAATACTGAGAGTTAACATTGAGGGTTACCATTAAACAGTCAATATCCATACACTGGAGTACCAGTCATATTAAATCCTTCCTAAAGAGCCATAATGGTTTAACAGTCTAAATTCAGAGGCACATGAGAATTCAAAATTGCAATTAATTCTCTGTGACACGTAAGTTCAGTGAAATCACTGATGACCTGCATTATTTTAGGTATTTTTTGGATTAAACACATCAGCTTAAACCTCTTTCTATTACTTTTGGACAGGATTCAAGCTGTGTATATTACTTTCACTCATCTTTTCCTCCCTGTTTGCAATAGGTGGAATGTATACACCTGCTCAGCTACAGCAAATCAGCTGGCACACAGCAACGTGATCAAATGTCAAACATTGTAGTCCACTTCTGAGTCTAAATCTCATTGGCTTTTAATAAGATTTTGGTTACTACATGAGCAAACTTCTGAAATCATCATACAAGCTCAAAGACCACTTAGTGTTTGAAGAGCTTCTCCCTACTGGCACTTTGACAACAAAGATTTAGTTTCATAAGTCACTCAGAAGATACATTTTTATCCTGTGTATTTTTAAAGTAAGACTTTTATCACACAACAATTTCTGAGCAAGAAGATCCATCTGAGGTTAAGAGAACTCTCCACGCTTCAGGTGAGAACCTGCCTGCATGTAGTTGTTGGACTGCTGCCTAAATATCTGAAGGCACATTTGTTCACTCACAGAAATGGTAAATTTTGAAGTGCTGATAACCAGACATATTGATTAAATGTTATATTATGGGCACTGTATTACAAAATCTAGCACAGTGGAGAAATCTGTACGTATATATAAATATTTGAACACTGGCATTCCCTCAAGGACCTCTTAAAATATTAAAATACTCCTTTGGGGACTGCACAGACTTTATAGACAAGTAATCAAGGACTTCAATCTGCTGTCAAGATAGTAAATGTGTTAATAAAATTGTTGTACAAAACTGTTCATTTCTCTCAGGGAACATTTAGTTTGCAAATGGATCTCAGTGGCTCAGATTAGATTTCTCATATTTATAACTCGTTTAAAAGAAAAAATACACTTTGGTTAGTCATACCTCTGTCTCTGTACTCTTTCTGGACAAAAACCAAACCTGCATTGGTTCTTTTTTACCCTTCATAGAAACTGGACCCCTGTACTCCAGGTGGAACTGAGGATCTGAATTTTCTGGTGTCATAAGACACCTGAAAATAGAAAGAGAAAACATGTAAGTGTATGCATGCATACCAGGCACAATTTTAAAACATAAAACACACATATGTGAGCAAGTTAATAGAAGTGTCAAGTCTATTTTTAGATAATTATTATATTTGCATACCAACAGGCATGTGTCATAATACAGTCTTCCATACAGTTCCATTAGAACTCACACACTTCAACATGTTGACAATGCCCCATTACTACTCAATTCCAGCTGACAATGGCCCCATTGCTATCAATTCCAACGACACGCTGATTTCTTTTAAAATGTCAACACCAGTAAAAGTAGTGGATCACTCACCTGTATGTGTACTCAGAGACATTGATCTTTCCCTTTTCTCCAGTAGTTTCTGTCCTGCTTGTTAAATTGACAGTATTTCCAAAAAGGCAGTAACGTGGCATCCTTTGGCCTATGACACCTGTGACTACCTCACCAGTATGGATTCCTATAGTTATCTTCATAGAGAAAAAAAAATAAAGCTTCAAAATTCAAAATAAACATAGCTGATCTCATGCTTCCAACTAAATACAGGTATTATGCAGTTTCTATCAACTAGTTTAATTCTCATTGCACTGCCCTGGCTTCTCCAAAGTTTTGCATTTTGTATCATAGAATAATAGGGGTTGAAAGGGACCTCAAAAGATCATCGAGTCCAACCCCCCTGCCAAAGCAGTTCCCTACCCCAGGTCACACAGGTAGGTGTCCAAGCAGGTCTTGAATATCTCCAGGGAAGGAGACTCCACAACCCCCCTGGGCAGCCTGTGCCAGTGCTCTGTCACCCTCACTGTAAGGAAGTTCTTGTGCACATTCGTGCAGAACCTCCTGTGCTGCAGTTTCTGTCCGTTCCCCCTTGTCCTGTCTCCACACACTGCTGAAAAGAGTCTGGCCTCGCCATTTTGTCCACCACACCTCAGATATTTATAAACCTGGATCAGGTCCCCTCTCAGTCTCCTTTTCTCAAGGAGAAAGAGACCCAGTTCGCTCAGCCTNAGTATCAAATGTCTTGCTGAAATCAAGGTAGACTACATCCACCACCCTTCCCCCATCCACCCAGCCAGTGACAACATCATAGAAGGCCACCAGGTTGGTGGAGCATGACCTCCCCTTGGTGAACCCATGCTGGCTACTCCTGATAACCTCCTTTTCTTTCAATCTTGCTTTTGGGTTGTTTTTCTTATTGTAGTCCCATGACTCTGCCTCCCACATGTAACAACAAACCTCGTATCTTTCCAACATGTACAGCATATAATAGCAGCATGGTGTGGTTAAGTAAAAGAAAAATGGAGATAAATACTCTGTAGGTCTGAGTTTGATGAATGCTCAGAAGATATACAAATTGATGGTTTAGGCCAAGAAAAAGACAACTACTCAGAAGAAACACCGAGGTATTTTTCAGTTAAAATTTCATGGACCAGGGTTTGGGGAAGTTCATTACTAGAGAACATTATAGTTAGAGGCCATTAGAAGAACATTATAGTTAGAGGCCCAAACCTTCTCACTTCCTTGCTCACTGACAAGGTGAAATATGCAGACCTAAGCTAGGTCTTAGAGCAATAGATTTCAGATAAATAAAAATAATAAAAATATGTATCACCACGACTTATTTTTTCCTCCTAGCTTTTTGATAAAGACAGGTCAACACAGCCTCATCAACTCTCTATTAATGCAACAGCATATTTCAAAAGCCATCAGAGCAAAACTTCCACTAACACACGTTGGAATCACTGCCATAACTACCTATGAAAACGTACTTTCCTATTTAAGGCAATGTTTTCTCATGACTGAACACGTCAGTGAGGGAGTACTACTGTTCAATTCATTGAGATGAAGAAGACAACTAATTGTACTTGATGCACAATGCAAATTTGTTGCACAGATTGAAAAGATCACAAAACAAGCATACACGATGAGGATCTATTTTGTCACTCAAATAGTTAAGCATAGCAATTCCATTTGAGGGCCTGGGGAACTGCCCATATCACATCTACATGCAATTCTTCATATTATTTATAGAGATCTATCTCAGAATAATAAAGTTTACTTGGACAGGGATTTTAGTATTAACGTATTTCAAAGCATTATACTCATATAAAAGAATGGGCCCTTCATTCAAGCCCACACATTTACTAACCTGTACAGGCTCTCCATCCACTTGAACTTGGCCTGCTATTTCCATCATATCCAGTGCTAGGTGGCAGATAGATCGTGCATGATGAATGCAAGGCTCTGGTAGACCACTCACAGTCATATACTTGTCCCCAACTGTTTCCACCTAGCAAGGAACACATTAGTCCACTTATTATCATGGACTTCTGAGTACAAGAAAAAGGACGTAGCACTTCCTTCAACTGTCCTTTCAAATGTTTTCCCTATACTTACATTCAAAACACCTTAATTTCAAAAAATATTTGCTTGTTACCGATAAGAATTTATAATATTTCAACAACATATCAATGACAGTGATTATGTGAACTTTAGCCTCCTTTTTGGGGTGTTCTAGAATTTGTATAGACTCTGAAAGCCATGTTTATTCTGACCCACCCTTGATTTATCAGGTACAGGACATTAATTTAATTTCTAGTAAAAACTAGCAATGGATTTTATACATATAAAGACACAAGCATATACATGTATGTGCTCCAAAAGTAATGCCTCATATTTAGTTCCATGGAAACTAGAACAAATACAAAGAGCACAATAACACTGTTTGAAAAGAGCAAATTCTCAGCTACAAAACACTTTCTCAACACAGGCACCACCATGAGCTATGCATTTTCTCCAGCAATGAACAAGAGCCTGCATGCCACAGTCATGAACATCTACCCCAGCAGAGATGACCCACTGTTGCTGTCATCATTGCTGAATCACCCACCACCTCACTGTGCTCACGTCCACTGTTTTTGGTCTCCACCAATGTCCAGCAACGGTTAATGAATGTCAGTGGGTGCCATTTTTTCCACATGGAGGAATTCAATGCCACATCTTTTCTTCATACACACTTCCACATCAGGCATCATTTTCCAGACTGCCCCTCTGCTGCCATCTGTCACGCAGCAATAACATGCAATGGAATACTGGCAGAAAGGTTCAACCTCTACTGCCACACCACCAACATCCATCTTTGATGTCGTGGGTCAACATAATAAATAGGAGGCATTCCTTTTGGAGCAGTCCTTGGGCTACATACCTATCTACTTATCTACCTCCTACCAGTCACATCTGCGACTAAACCTCACTACAACTGAAGAAATAAGACTAACTGAAGAACAGTTTACAAGTAGGAATTCCACATATAGGACTTAAAGCACACTGCTTACAGAATTGTTTGTGTCTTCTAAACGTGGAAGTAAATTAATGTATCCAAATAATGGGTGACTATGCAGAAATGCTACACAAAACTATGCACTCTGTGTTATTTCACACAGAGACATACAATGTACTCCTCTTTAGCTATGTAGTATCAGGCAATGCAGTTCGAAGACTGGAAAAAAGTCTACAGTCCAAAGGATGGAAAAGAGCAACGTGACAGTAAATTACTGAAAAGTTACAGGTTACATTAGTTGAAAATCCATTGCTTACCTTGTAAACAAATGGATTCCTTCGTGAATCAGTTAGAATATCAAATCTCGTGTAAAGATCATTTAAAAGATTAACAATCTTCATGGCTCCCTCTCCAGAGGCATGTTTACTGCAGAAGGCATTGAATCCAACAATGCCACTAAAGAGAATGGTGACATTGTCATATCGCTTGGCTGGAACAGGACGCTTGTGTCTCAGCTCATTTGCCACTGATGGTGGTAGAACAGAGTACAATAATCTAGTCAGAAAGAAAGGCACAGGCAAAACAGGAAGAATTTTGAGTAAGGTCTTTACGTAAGACAGACATACTAATTCTTCTGACACGATCTGTTAATAGTGCCTTCGATTATTTTTCTTACTGCCTGAGCATTTCTGTCATAATCTATTAACTAGATGGCAGGTAAGAAAGTTGGCAAAACTATTTTTGATTAATTAGCAAAGTAAAAGGATTGCCAGTTCACTTCTCCTCTAGAGTCCTTATAAAGGAAGGAGCCATCAAAACACCTATTTCAATGTAGGCGACAGCCTACACTGCACATCACATATGACAATCTAAATTAAGAAAAAAGCCCTTTAAGGAACTGAAGTGAAACATTCTTTCTTGACTTCAAAATTATCAGTCTTCAATATCTTTTATGTTCTTCCAAGGTTCTTAGATTCTTTTATTTTACGAAGAAGGCACCTATAAATAACATATTGCTGTGGCTGTTCCAGCTCAAAAATTTGAATCTTACGTGTCTGTCTTTTTCTTTTCATCTTCAAGTGCACGTAGTGTGTGCTGCAGTCTGTCAGTGAGGATCTCAAGCTCTTGAGTCAGTTTATATTCCTCTCTAAACTGCTCTCCCAAAAGAACCAGATCACGGGTAGCATCATGCAATGGAATATCGCTCAGATACAACCCTCTTCTGGTTAAATCATCCAAGTTCATAACACTGTAATGTGAAGAAATAGACAGACATGGGTAGACAGATAGGGGTGTAATTAAGCTTGACAAAAAAAGCACTTAAACCTCAGAGAAACAGCAGAGAATGTGAAATTGGAAAATAAAAAATTATGTGCTTCCAAAAATCTGATAAGCTGTATAAAATACTCCTTCTGCAAAATCCTTGGGGTTCACTTCTGTTCAAACATAGCTCTTGATTTTGCATTTAAATATAGAATTCTCACTAGTTCCATGAACATATGAAATGCACAGTCTTCAGTGCACAAATAAAAGTAAGATTATGTTAAGGTAGTATCTTTCTGCCTTCATCCACACTCTACTTCAATTTTATACATCAGGTTAGTGTACAAGTCTGGTGCATTAGCTCAAATGAGCATTTAGCTGAAGCCCTCCATAATATAATCCAGCCCAATTCCAAATACTCTCCTTATAAACACTGCTGCTCTATTACATTACAATTACTGATAAAAAAAAAGTATGAATTCACAAAGGAAATCAAATCAGCGACACCTCTCAGCATTCTCAGAATAAGAAACAAACATCAAGACTTGCCAAACATTACTGAATTATTTCATAATCATCCAAGTTCCAATATTCAAATGCTCCTCCCTCTTTTGGTACAAACACAACAAAATCAATTAAATCAATACCCAAGCCAATTAATCTCTGTAATATTATTCTCATAAATATTCATATGATTAATAACACTTAAAGCAGCACTACACAGCCCTTATGGCTTAAAGTACCTTGGTGAACAAAGAAAGAGAATGCTGTCTGCTTCAGGCAAGTAGATCATTTGCCCTTTCAGGCGTAAGCAACTGATTTCTGTGCCAGTCAACTCATCTTCACACTCCAGCTTCTCTACATCCAACAGCCCCTCCTGGTGAAAAAAGAAAAAAAATCACAAGTATTTTATCATTGTGTTGGTACATGTGTTACCTCACAACACCTGTGTAAATGCCTTCCCTATGAAGGTCATTATAATGTCTGAAATAGTTACACCTTACCTTAAAACCCAATCATCATTTGAACACAAAACACTGCCCTCACTTCAACACTGCTGTCTACCTCAAAGATACAAATCATGGCATCTTTCCTTAATTTCAAGTTCACAGTTTGACAAAAGGATTGCCTAATCTATGAACTTCACAGAATCCCTAAAAATTATTGCTGCTTTCTCTCAGGTACACTTTTCTAAAAGAAAAAAAAAAAGTCCTCGGGCACAGCAGGTGCAACTCTACATTACACATTCATTGTTTCATATTGCCTGCCTCCCTTCTCCTGTTCTCAATAGGGAACATAGAATTGTGTATGAACACATGGGCCCAAGGGAGAATGTTTAATATTTGCCTCCTTTGTCATAATGATGTAAAAGTAAGTAGAATTGTCCTTCCACATTTACTTCAGCAAAGTGTCATATATGCATTTGGCCCCTTACCAGAAAGCATCAGATGGGAAGCATACGTACTTCACCATTCCTGTTTAGCAGTAAAGTCAAATTAACACACTGAATTCAGACCTGTGATTTTTTTCTTGGCTCGAGACACATAAGGAACCAAGCTTTCTGCAATGCAAGAATGTAGATTTCTGCTTTTTCAGTACTTCTTTTCTCTCCCAGAGCTTGCTTACTTAAAGAAACACCAAGTGAATATTTTCTAGTTACCTTGGTCCTCAGTACAAAGACTGTATTGATATGTGAGAGGATTCCATGGAAACTAATATCAATATGAGGCCGGACCAAGGAGAATACAGACAAAAGACTACAATTTCCTGGTTGCAGCTGAAATTTGAAGAACAAACACAAAAAGAAAGAAAAAAAAATGAATTACTTTACAATAAAAGTATCCATGGAGTAATTATAGTAAATCTGCTTACATTGCAATACTGAATGGAACAGGATATATACTTTATGCATTCTCCCATTAGAACACAAGGTTTTCAAATAGAGGATTTCTCATCAAGAGTATCACTGGCTTCAAAGTGCAATTCCTCCCTGCAAGATGGCCTTGTAAATTTGTGTGAGGCTGTTTCATATTAATTATCTGTCAAAGTATCCCCACTATAAAAAAAAAGAGTAAAAAAGCTTTTCAAGTGTTTTCCTCATAAATATCATCCCTCAAATACTCTTTTCAACGATAAGCCATTTTCTCTGAAGTATCATCTGGCAGTAAGGATCCTGATAGCCATCCTCAGTAGACTAAACAGTTACAGCTGTTCGGTGAATGACCTTGAGAAGAAATTAAACAGCTCTTCTTTCAGATTTTTCTGCAATATCCAGAATGAAGTCATCAAAATAAATACATAAATAAATAAAAACAGCAGGAAAAAGTATTATCTGTTCAAGCATATTCCTTTGCCTGTTACTGCATATTGCAGATAAGACCATTAAGGAACAGAGTTGTTATAGGGTAAGGGCTATTTTTCCAAGCCCTTTTTCAAACACCAGGAGCACGATGCAGTAGATACTATACATGGGGATGGTCTTTAGGGAGAGAATCCTAAACCTGTTTCATTCCACCTCTGGAAAAAGAAAAACCAAACACCTGCACCATCTAGTATAAAGACTCTCAATGACTATTCACATATGAGAATCATCTCACCTGTGGAAGGACTCTGTATATTGCATTGCCACACTGTGTGACCACCAGATCTCTGTCAAATATTATGTGGAAAGGAAAAGCCTTGCAGAAAGTATACGGACTGATGCGAGACTCCTGGGTACCATTTTCTTCAAATCTGTCAAGGTCTTCATAGTAGTCCTCTTCTTTAGATTCTTTCTCTTCAATTAAAAATTGAATGTGGTCACACTCTTCATTCCGCTGTTGAATAACCTAGGAAAAAAAAAAAAAGAAGAAAAAGATGAAAGACAGAAAACCTTCCAATTCAATATTAACCAGAATGCTATTAAAAAAAAAAAAAAGACATTTAGTCCAGAAAGAAATCTAAGAACAGCATTTGTACCTTGAAAAATTCTGCATTCTAATAAATATGTCTGTTTTAGAAAGTCTTTATAGTTCCAGGGAAAGAATTATTCCTTTGCTCAGCTGCAGTTGCTCTTTGCATGAAGAATATATTGAAGATCACTGAAATCTATGTTGCCTGAGTGAAATGCACATCCTGAAATCAGGGATTCAGGTTCAGGTTATACAATGAGAGCAAGAATGTGTCACACAGTAGGACTCTTCCTCTCCTTGAATGGACCTTTTTTCAAGTCTTGAATTTCAGAGAGCACTTGAATCCTTACTTTAATAAAAGCTGTCTGCAAGGCCTGCAACATAACAGCAAACAGTGCTTGACCAGAGGGTGGGCATGTCACAGCCAGACAGAAGAGCAGTAAAGGGAGCACAGGTCCTTGCCCAAGCAAGCAGTGCTGACTACAAGACGACCATGCTCAAAAAATAAAATTAGAAGCAATTACAACCTTCTCTGAGTTACATTCTGTGTTAAATACCAGCAAAAATTTACATCAGCAAGATCTCAAGTATGCCTTAAAAACAACACTTCACTTCAGTAATTTTAAGTAAAGTTAGTCAAAAAGACAAAATTATAAGGGATTACTTTGTTTCCAGGGAGTATGCTGTAATATAATTAAAACTAATAATTAACAGAATAGCATAATTTACCTGGAGAAGCCAAACTCGCCTCTTCTCAAGCCTAATTAGGTTTAATGACTGGAACAGAACAATTCTATTTATACAGTACCGATAAACAGCAACTTTTTGGAACGTTGCACCTCATTCTACTTTCAGGTAGAAGTCTGATCAAAAAGCTACTGAAGTAAAATAAAGAAATAAATAAAGTTTCTTAAAATCCTCAACGAATCCTAATTCTTCCTTACTCTGCTGTTTACATATTACCTAGTCACAAAGAACACGGTTAGACTTTTAAACACTTTCCTTCCACAACTGTCAGCCATGTTATCAATGTGTAATCACGTGTTGGGGAGTGATAAATACTTGGTTCCTATTCACATGCAAAGCAAAAAGCAACAAAACCATATTTTATTGCAGACAATACACACAGTAATCCTTTTCAAATTCCACAGAACTATCACTAAAGTTGATCTATGATTATAGATGACTTCTAGTCTTGGATCTTACTTCACAGAGTTGCTCCTGCCAGTAAAAAAATGCACACTATGGGTAAAAAAAGCTTATATGACTACTCTGCTGGATGGGGAAGTTTTAAAAATCTAATTCTTTGGAGGAAATATTTATATTAACAGCACACGACATTTCAGAGGGATTAATATCATTACCTAGTGACCAGATCAGTCAGTGCATAATAGTGTTCTGTTATCATGCTACACCTCTGCTTACAGTTCTTTTCCTGCGACCATGAAGCACATAAAGGAATTTTCCTTCACTTCTTTTTATTTTTATTAGAATGAATAATGCAGCAATAAACCAAACTACAGTGTTAGTCTAAAAACAGAAAAAGGAAACAAAAACCAACACTAAATTAGAGCTTTCAGACATGCCTAGGTAAGTGTGAGATATGACCCTCTGCAGTTGCTACAGCTTTCACAGGGCTGAAGTCAGTCACCACCCAGGATGCAATATCTGTCTAACCTGTATGGATATAGGTTACTTTGTAGATAAAGGTGGCTGTCACTGTGTCAATAACAGTACAAAGTTGCAAGTCTTATATACACCCTAAATAACACCCTACAGGTTTGGAATTTCAAAAATCCTGAAATGACCTTGGCTCCACACAGCAGTCAGTGCTCAGCAACAGCTAAACACTGGTGTTTTATCAACATTTTTTTCTCCTAAAGCCAAAACACAGCATCATATCAGACACAGAAGAAAAAAAAAATCAACTCTGTTCCAGCTGAAACCAGGACAATATGTATGTATGTACTCTGCCACCCTAGAAGATGAAAGCCATCCTAAATAAGGTAATGAGATAACACACAATAACTCAGGCTACCTGCTCAGAAAAACCACAATCTCTTGAGTGTGCTCTTGAGTCATAGTGATATCCACAGTAATTAAATTCTAGCCACGATTCCTTGAATACCCAAGGCTTTTACACGTTAGGAAATCTAAAATTAGCACTTCTGGCTGTAACTTAACAACATTACATTCCTTTTCCTCTCACTTCTGTAACTGTAAGTCCAACCTAATTGTCTAGATACTTACTTGGCAGAATGACCTGCCCTACACACACTGTAGTAAGCTTAACTAGGATGGAACTCTCCTATTTTCTTATTATACAAGCCAAGCTTGCAAACCACAGAATTTCAGCATCACTTAAATATTACCGAGGAAGCCTCTATTAAATGCTTGACAAACAAAAGTTTAGTGACAGAAGTGACAAAGCCAGGAACCAAGCCTATTTCTTCTCTGTTCATCTGTGGTTTTAGCTGAAGTGACATCAGCTAACTACGTGTAAGAGCACAATCACCATAGTAACAGCAGTTAAACACTGAGAGGAAAATCTCTCTGCTGTTTTCAAGGAGAATATAAAACATCTTTGGTTATCCACTGTGCTTTTCAGAAGATGTATTTTCAAATTTTTCTCTTGCGTAGCCAAGTGAAAAGTCACACTGATATTTCAGAGAGGGACAAAGCAAACAACAGTTATTTTAATAACTGCATTTACAAGCAGATCCATAATACAGAATGGTATTGCAGCATCACAAAGAGACAGTGTCATTGGACAGGATGTTCTTCCTTTTGATCGTAAAGATGACTATAAATCTGCCATTTAAGACTGAACACAGGATGAATTCTTTGGTCTCTTCTGATCAAAACTGACCATGAAATGCTACTTGATGAATTTCACTGCAGCTGTTCCAGGAAGGTCCTGAGGCAAATCAGTTTAATGTGGAAGTGGTACCACTGTTAACTTTGCACATCTGATGTGAAAACTGAAGGGATGTCTGCATCTAGCAGCTGGTCTCAAGGCACAGACTGCCTCACCTCACTGAACCTCTGAGTCTTGAGCTGGTGAAGTTCCCAGGTGCCCTTGCATCAGAATTAGAGGTTGATTATGCTCTGTGAATTCCTTATCTTCATACACAGGTAACCCTTTAATGCATGGCTTAGTATTGCTTGTCCTCAATGACAAGTGCCCAAGCAGTTTTTAGGTCTGCTCCCCAGCTGGTCACATTCTGGCTTTGTTTTTTGGAATGTCATTAGTAATGACAGACAAATTATCATCTTGACAAGAATCTTCTCTATCTCTCATTTGCTAAGCCATGTCTCCCCACAGTCTAAAAGATAGATTCTGATAACCTGCTCTTACATAATTACAGAACTGTAGAAATCTGTTTTCCCAACATATTCTTTTGGTTTTGTAGGATTTTACATTCCTCGTTGTCCTGTAACATCTGTAGCCCTGAGAGAATCTCTGTCCTAACTTCACCTTCATATACAATCTCTGACAAGCAAAGCAGGAGAAGGTACAGCCAAGAAGGCTTCTAACAGAGATCTTACACCAATGTCAGTAACCAGCAACTGGAAGAATTGTAGTTCTTATACTGAGACAGGCAGGATATAAATNCAAGCCAAGCTTGCAAACCACAGAATTTCAGCATCACTTAAATATTACCGAGGAAGCCTCTATTAAATGCTTGACAAACAAAAGTTTAGTGACAGAAGTGACAAAGCCAGGAACCAAGCCTATTTCTTCTCTGTTCATCTGTGGTTTTAGCTGAAGTGACATCAGCTAACTACGTGTAAGAGCACAATCACCATAGTAACAGCAGTTAAACACTGAGAGGAAAATCTCTCTGCTGTTTTCAAGGAGAATATAAAACATCTTTGGTTATCCACTGTGCTTTTCAGAAGATGTATTTTCAAATTTTTCTCTTGCGTAGCCAAGTGAAAAGTCACACTGATATTTCAGAGAGGGACAAAGCAAACAACAGTTATTTTAATAACTGCATTTACAAGCAGATCCATAATACAGAATGGTATTGCAGCATCACAAAGAGACAGTGTCATTGGACAGGATGTTCTTCCTTTTGATCGTAAAGATGACTATAAATCTGCCATTTAAGACTGAACACAGGATGAATTCTTTGGTCTCTTCTGATCAAAACTGACCATGAAATGCTACTTGATGAATTTCACTGCAGCTGTTCCAGGAAGGTCCTGAGGCAAATCAGTTTAATGTGGAAGTGGTACCACTGTTAACTTTGCACATCTGATGTGAAAACTGAAAGGATGTCTGCATCTAGCAGCTGGTCTCAAGGCACAGACTGCCTCACCTCACTGAACCTCTGAGTCTTGAGCTGGTGAAGTTCCCAGGTGCCCTTGCATCAGAATTAGAGGTTGATTATGCTCTGTGAATTCCTTATCTTCATACACAGGTAACCCTTTAATGCATGGCTTAGTATTGCTTGTCCTCAATGACAAGTGCCCAAGCAGTTTTTAGGTCTGCTCCCCAGCTGGTCACATTCTGGCTTTGTTTTTTGGAATGTCATTAGTAATGACAGACAAATTATCATCTTGACAAGAATCTTCTCTATCTCTCATTTGCTAAGCCATGTCTCCCCACAGTCTAAAAGATAGATTCTGATAACCTGCTCTTACATAATTACAGAACTGTAGAAATCTGTTTTCCCAACATATTCTTTTGGTTTTGTAGGATTTTACATTCCTCGTTGTCCTGTAACATCTGTAGCCCTGAGAGAATCTCTGTCCTAACTTCACCTTCATATACAATCTCTGACAAGCAAAGCAGGAGAAGGTACAGCCAAGAAGGCTTCTAACAGAGATCTTACACCAATGTCAGTAACCAGCAACTGGAAGAATTGTAGTTCTTATACTGAGACAGGCAGGATATAAATACTTCTTGTGTGCTCTCAAAGTCAGGAACAATTCTTAGGACAGTACTTGCTGCAAAAAAATACATATTCTTAACTTGATTTAGCTAAAATGGATTACAGTATCAGGGAAGATAAAGCAAATTGAATTTGAATTAATCAACTACTGTCAAGCTAGGCATCCCTGGGCCATTCTGTTGCAACTGTGAATCCAAGTTGAGGAAAAAAAAAAAACCACTCCTTTTGGTACTAACAGAATTTAACAGAAACAAAAATCAGACCATTTTCCTTCCTTGCCTTCAGCATACACATACCTTAGATGTTAAAAGGCATTTCTGAAGGATGGCACTCTGAAAAAAAGGGCTACTGTATACCACAAGAATATACATTTGTATGCATCTCTACAGAAAATAGTTCTGGGTAAAACTGCAGAAAGAGCATAAAATTAAACATTCTTCTTTTCTATTTGGTCATTTCTCCAACCAAAGAAATAATCTAGGACACAAAAGGTACAATGTATTTTTCCTCAATATTTATTTTGCTTCATGTGACCATGAGATTACTTAGTTTCTCTTTGCACCCCATAGAACAAACATTGGAAATGCCAACAAATTATTTCCAGGGTTGTGGGATGTCTGAAAAAACAAGCAAATAGAACAGGATTGGGCTGCTGTGTATCCCAGGGGTCAATATAGGATCCGATCCTATTGTACTTCTTCATTAATGTTATGGATGATGGGGCTTAGTCTGCTGATGATATAAAGCTGGGAAGAGTATCTGATGTGCCAGAGGGTCATGCTGCCATACAGAGAGACTGGACAAGTAGGAGAGCTGGCTGATAGGAACTTAATGATATGCAAACAAATGAAAGTACAGACCCTGCACATGGGAAGAAACAACACTAAGCACCAAAGTACACTGAGATCTGCAGAAAAGGTCCTAGTGAACACCAAGCTGAGCATGAGCACTGGTATTTCCCAGTACGATCTTCTCAAGAAAATAACATTCAGACTAAGGACACTATTTGTCAGAATTTTGTTCTGATAGCTGTTATACACAAGCTGGGTTTATCCTCTGCCCCACTGATGGTTTTTATCTCTGTACAACCCCGCAATAATGGTGGCAGAACTCTGTGATACACAGAAACCCAAATAACAGAACGGAACAGATACGGGTAAAAATAACCCAGAAAAACAAATGTTATTTTGAACCTAGTTCATTTCCTCCATCTAGTTTATATTTTATAGCTTCATAACAGCTGAAGGGACACAGTAGAAGCTGAATAAACAGGGACCTACAAAGAGGATTGTTTTAATTCTGTTGCATCCTCCCCTGACTGCTAACACCTGCTATAAATATGGATTTCTACCAAGCAGAATTTAAACAAACGACATATCATCATCATGATATAGCAAAAGCTACTCACTAAAAACCTGAGCTAGCTTTTAACAAGAAACTTGAAGGGCAAATAGTCCAGGATAGCAGTAGTACTTACTACTGCCATGGAAGCCTTTGTAAATATTTTGCATAAGCAAACGATCAAACAAAATTACTTCACAGCAATGACAGAACGAACATTACACTGAAGCATTATTTTGATTTTAGGCTTTAGCCAGATTAATGCTAAAATAAAATATTACTTCAGCTGAAATATACCATATAGCTGTGCTAGGAAAGTAGAGTCATTAGTGAACAGCTGAAATAAAGAAGAAAGCTTGCTGTACAAATTTAGATTCTTTTCTACTTCATGTAAAGTATTTAACATCAGTTGCTAGATTTCTAATGCCAAGAAGATAGTGTTGGTTTCCTCTGATATACCTGAAGCTAACCACGTGTCAGATCACACTCTGATTTTACACAGTTACACATGCAAATATTGATGAATTAAATCTGTTGGTTACTCTGTACTGACTCAAAACAGGAATCGCCCATTTCACTAGTGACACAGCACGCTCACAGTGCACGAACTGTGTGACTAAGGAACATTTTCCCACTTTCACAGCCTATCCAGCCACATTCCCACCCTGTGGTACTGTCAGAGCCACAAACATATCTTCGTTCTGGGAAGGACCTGGAATGCAGGCCAGAAGGACATAATCAATGTACACCTTACAGTTTAGAAACAGATGAAACTAGGAGATGGAGAAAGAAAAATGTCTACTCCCCAAGAACATGCAGCAGACATTAAGAAATATTGCCAAATTTAAAATGAAGTGGTAAAAGCATCCTCAGTAACTGAGTACCTGGTTTCTGTATGTCACCTCCTTTGAACAATGGGAAATTGTTTTGAACTGTTCCTGACTGGGTCTGCTTGCAAATTAAAGCTGGCCTTCTCAGCACATGACTGACCTGCTCTTAAAGCAATGCAAACATCAGTGGCTCTTCCAGAGTCAGTACATAAAGCCACCATTTCATAGAGGACAGCAACAATTAGGATTGTTGGCCATCGCTTGAATTTCTCTTGATTTAGTTCTAATGACATAAACATTTAAATGCAAACAACTCTTCAGGCATTACCTTCATATCTATTTCTGTACCGTGGATCTGCTGAGCTACTGTTTTGATGATTCCAATGACAATATCCTGTAGACCTTCCCTTTCTGAATAGTAATGCAGAATGAGTCCTTTCCCCTTCTCCGCATCAGTGCACCTGAAGGAAGGGGCCCGCATACCTGGGTAAATAGTAGCAAGATGGTCATGCAGAGCATCCAGGTTCTAGAAGAAGAAATTTAAAATATGATTATAAGACATTCACTCATAAGCTCTGAGCAAAATAAGTACACATCTTGCTTAATCTGACTCCATCCCTTCTCCTAATGGTCACACTCCCCGCGTGCCTGTCTTACTACTTCTAAAACAATCCTCAGAAGACTTCTCAGGTATCTCAAAGTGTTCTTTTCATCTACTGTGAAAAGATTTGGACACACCAGCAAAACTAGCACTATAAGCAATTACTCTAAGTAGTAAGAATTCATGCTCAACTATGCTGCATTTCTCAATGATAAAAGACTGTATGTGTTTCTCAAATCCACAGCCCATTTATCTGCATCCCTTGCATCCAAATTCAAGCCCATATAATCTCTTTGAATTTAGGCATCAAAAAGACAAACAAGCATGACAAATAAGCATGTTTTTATAAACATGAATCTTTCCCCCACCCCCCTCCACTGTCAATGGAACAACAGGCTACTCCTACCATCCTAACAGTCAGCCCAAGTTTACAGGGCCCAATCTCAATCAGCCCAATTTACAGGGCCCAAAATGTGTGAGAATAAGAGGAAAAAAAAAAAAAAAAACTACAGGACTCAGAGCATGGCTACCATAAAATGTTTCAGAAAATGTCAGTCTAGAAAGGTAAAAAAGGTCTTTTATATTTTCAGCTGATGTCTTAGACATCTTATGTATTTTACTTTAAAATTTAATATGACAAACTGACATCTGGAGAGAAAAACTAAATGTGAAATTCAGAGGCATATCTAATGAGGATAATAAAGAGAACAAAGAGATCAAAACCACACTGAGAATACAATGACATCTGACTTTGTTTAGGAAGCAATTACCACGGCTCCAGCTTGCTGTTTATGGTATAGTGTTCAATACACCAAAAGCAATCTGGTTTGCTGAAGTGCTGTAACTCAAATACTTATCTGTTGTAAAACATACACACTTCCTTTACATCCTACACCCAGATCATTATGGTATATTTGAAACATAGTTCTCCCAATCCCCCAAATAACTACTATCACCAGACTTTGATTTTCTTCTAGCACAGTGAAAAGTGAGGTGAAAATATTTTCAGTGTGCTGGCTGGCCCATTTTCCACCTTTCACAAGCATCCATCAATCATCAAACCCATGGAACCATACTGAACTTGATTTCATGTGAGCTGTGAAGTGCTTAAACAGCTGCTTCTTCTCCTGGAAGGTCTCCAGAGGAAATGAAGCTCTTAGAAATGAATTCTGTAGGATGTACCCAGACTGGAACTTCCTCCTGCAGTTTTTCAGTTTGTTTCAAACTCATGTTTTTGTTGCTATATCAACACCTCCAAACTGAAACTTGAAGAGGCAACAGTGAGGGAGTCAATTTATTCCAGCTGTTAACAAGCATTCAATTGCAAAAAGTAGAAAAACGCCTCAAGGTACATTCTGTAAGATCAATTCAGGGCTCAAGACAGTGAAGTCAAAAAAAGAGGCTCTGAGAGAGCGTGGATGAGAAAAAGAGTGTGAGCTGACTCCAAGGAAGTCCTCCTGATTCTCCTTAATTGCATTAAGAACTGTGTTAATGGTACACAAGCTAAAGGACCAGCTGAAATTTATTTTGGAAACAAGACTCTTCAGGAAATATATGGAAATAAAGGGTAAATTATCCAGTTCTACAGACATCAACATAACTCCAGAACAAATTAAGCAAGAATTATTTTTCATATGGTTGCCTCGTTATAAACATTTAAGTCCAGCACAAAGTGTTGCTAATAAATGGTGGTAGTCCCACTGTGAATGATCACCGTACCACATCATTACTGACTTTGTCCAAGAAACATCAAAGGTGAATCCATGTAATTGGCTCTTTAAGTCTTGAGCCTCCAATTATCTAGAGCTGGGAACCTGTCCAGAATGTACTGCAGCACCTTTCAAGCATCCTCTGCATCTTTTCTCCTCACGCATACAGACTACGGAGTGAGCAAAGTGCTTATTAGATGCAGTCAAGAAGCAGTAGAGATGTGCATCCAGACACATGCACCAAAAATCACTCCTACGTCCTGCCATTTAGACATTATATCAATGCCACTTCCAACAATGACCCCATTTTATCTTGTGTTTGATCCATCCTAGATTGAATGGTCTAAAAGACAGTGTCTTCTTTTTTTTTCCTAGATTGTTCACCTGCTGCGGGCTAGAGGAGTAGTCAAATAAATTTCTCTCCCTGAATTCTAGTCTCCCAGATTACTCAGATGAATGCTAGAGTTTAAAATGGGACCAGAGACACTAAGTCTAGAGCTTTTTCACCCCATGGTGAAACAAAAGAAACTCCAAGCAGGAATGAGTATGGAAAGCAAAAAAAAAAATCAGGCAGATCCTAGACAGCCTGAAAGAGTTATGACTGGCACCTGAAATAGAAAGACTCTGCTGCACAGAGCATCTGGAAAGTATTGTATGAGAGGAATTAATCCCCTTAAACTTACTGCCCTGAAATGAGGAACAATTAAATAGCCACGTGAATGATCTCCTAAATGAGACACAACTAATGGCTATGCCAGTGTTTGATTTTCTTTCAGTAGAAAGCTACTGAATATAACAAAAACACACTTGGAGGTGTTATCTTTCCACACTGCTCCTCTTCAGTACTGTGTCTTCTTTCAACATGATTTGCAATTTTTCCAGCCCTATGTTTTTTCCAGAAAGTATAAATATTAGATTTGGTTGTGCTGTCTTCTTCCTCTTTCTTGAAGTCTGAAGTATCTGTGTTTCATTTATGGATAAACTAAATTCTCTCTGAAATGTCAAGGAAATAGAATATAAACATGAGATTTATTTTCACACACTTAAAGAGAACTGCAGCCCTCTATAATTTCCAGATATTCCTGGACTTAGTATAGGTTTCAAGAAGTACTTTTGGAATCACGCTATATATTTTAGGAATCTGACAAAAAGCACATCAAACTCAACCTGCAGCTATTTTAGTAAGTATATAAATAAACCTCCTGACCTAATCTGTCTGTTAGAAGCTGCAGAAACAATAAATCACGGATAATGTTGATTTTCCATTATAATTAAAAGCTAGAAAGCACACTGTTGGCTCAATTACTCATACAGCAGTCTTGTTAGAATTTACAGGAGTACCTAGTAACTAATGTCATCTTTTAGCACTGAAATGCAAACAAAACAGCCTAAACTACTTTAATTAGAAGAATATAAATGTAGGCAGCTCACACTCTTACAGGGGTTTGGTATGTACTAATGTGTTCATCATTTGTGCTAAGGAACAGAAAGATGAGTATACGGGATGGAAAAGGCAATGAGAGAAAAGGAGCAGGAAAGAACTAACAAAAGTTAGTTGATACAGCTCCAAGTGATGGAGGAATAGGTTAGCTGTACCTGTTCATCCTGTCTTCTATTCCTGCTCAACCCTAACCTTAACTTCAATACATCTTTAGAAGTTACATTGATCCAGATGCTTTCTCTGAGGGCAGACTGTGAATGGAGCTATAAAATACTACAGATGTCCAATCCCACAGACAGACAATGTCCCACAGTATGCACAATTTGCCTTTCTGCCCAGCAATTACAGTATGTGGGATTTGTAAAAGAAGTCTGGGTTGAATACATTCAGGATGCTCTGTCGTGCTCTAGGATTCACAGCAAGTAGTGAGATACACAAGTAAATACTCCAATAATTCAGCAAAATAGGCACTTTGCTCTTTTCATGTTTTATTACTGGAAAAAATCTTAAGGGAAAAGATGACAAGGTGCTGCTAAATTTCCAGTGAAAAAAAAAAAAAATCAATACCCAGAAGCTCTGTCAAACCTGTAATCTCCAGTGAAACCTTTACCAGTTCAATGTCTTTAACATCATTACAGAACACAGTTCTCCCCTGGAGTGATCTATATAAAAAATCTGAAATCTACACTGTCTTTGAAGTGAACAATTTCCCAGTGACAAAAGCCCATCTTTGCTACTCTTGGAAATCACATTTTAGAGATGGCATTACACTTCTTCCATGCTACTGAAAAATTACTTCCAGTTTGTTCTGGTTTACTGCACAATGTCACAATGAAGTTAGGAAAGCACACGCAAAAAAAGGATTGCTGCTCTATCCCACCCTCAGTTCACGTACAAAACCAATTTCCTGTCTTAGAAACAAGCTGTGTATGAGCACTAGCTCTGTACATAACGTACAATTATAAATAACTACCTATAATTAGTCAAAGAGAACTCTGGATGACAAATATCCTACAAGACTGAAGACCACATTTTCTGTTAATATAAACAAGATAAAGCCCTTTTCATTAACATGTGCAGGCAATTAGATGTTTTCTTTGTGTTTCTTGTACTCCACACTTTTGCTATCTATGAATACTCCTGTTTAACTTCTTCTTTGGAGTTTCAAATTAAATTTCAGAAATATGAATGCTTCTGTGAATGCCAGCATACCTGCCTTCTCACTGCAAGGACTGTTCAAAGGAAAAACTACTACTTTAACAGGTAACTGAAGTGTTTATTAACCAAGAGGGATACAGAACAGCAGTGCCAAAACTGCTAGGCAGAGAAAGGCTCTACAGAACACAAATGCCAAGGCACAAACCTTTCATACACCTCTACACAATTAACTACGAAGCTATACAGTACAAGTTTTATTTCTACATTCCATTCTAACCTGTTGGCTAGACCATACTTCTGCCTGGTCCCCTTTATCAGGAATAACTTGGCATAAAATTCTTACCTGCAAAAATTCCCTGACATTTGAGCCCAGAACACGCAGAATTGTATCATAACCTGATTCCTGACAAAACACAAAAAACATCTTCCCAAACATCTGAAGAATTTCCCCAGCATTCAGATCTGGTAAAAACAAGAAAATGTGATTTAGTTCACACATTGACAGTACCTAAACTGTACCCACATAAAGCAGGCCAAGAATATGAAGCCAAGAGTCAGAGTGCATGAACAAGCAATGAATATTCAGTACAGGAATTTCAGGAGGATTTACAAATTATCTTGATGCATTTTGCCTGTGTGTAGCAGTTGAGATTTTGATACAGATAAGAAAGCACTTCTTGCAAATAAAGGAACTTAGCAACACCCATCTCAGGGGAATTGTTTCTGATTTACAACAGCATGACACTACATCAGCTGCACCAATTCAACACGACTACTAGTTTGGTCTGCAGATAAAAGAAAGCTGGTGGGCACAATTACATCTTTTAAACTGCAGGACAGTGTTACAATGACTGAAAATGCATGCTACCCAAATAAACAGCAGATATGAAATAAGATGTGTAACAAAACATTCTGTAACTTAGCATCTTTGTTCAGCAGAGTATCCAGAAGGAGAGCAGAAGGATGCAGAAGGCCGTGGACTGCTTTTACAGCAGCTCTTGAAATCTGGGTATATGGGAATGGTTGTTACAGTGATTTATTTTTACCTCATGCCCAACCATAACACTGATGATGCTTTGTGGATTAGATACATTACTACAATTTAAGGTAAATCTATGACTTAGACTACTACTTGGAAGTAATACGATCACTTAGAGGAATAACAATATTTGAGACAATAATAAAATCCTTTCTTCTGCTATTTTATTTTTCTTCTCTGACCATTACTACGTTTTCACATCCTCTGTGTTAAATCCTGTTTCGCCCTGCCACATGGACTTCTCTGCCTTTGGCATTTTTCAATCTTAAATGTAATAAGTGGCCAAAGAAGATACCCATATTACTTACTAAGAACCTTGCTCGCAGCTGCAACCAGATCATAGGTTTTGGAATCATCATATATTATTCTGACAAGAAACTGTCCTTCTTCATCCAGCTGTGCCTCCTTCCTATAAAGAGAAGAAAATATTTTTGGTTGAGGGAGAAACACCAGATCTGAAAATTGTACACCGTTTGGTATTACTCTTAAATAATGCAAGTCTTCAAGTTACATAATAAGGACAGTTAGGAAGGAATTCTGAAGAAACACTACAGAGCAAGAAAAATGGTTATTGTGATTAAGATACAACCACTATCTTATGACCACTTGCACTCTCAAAATACTAATTAGCTGTGAGAAAAATGTGATTTTTCAGCACAGAGCCTCACAAAGAACTTGCTGAAATAATGACAATTTCTGTTTTAAAAAGGGAAATACCATCAAGCCATCAAAATATATTTTTAACAAAACATGTCGTATGAATCAAGATGTTCATCAACTCA
The DNA here is from genome assembly GCA_013399175.1 of Odontophorus gujanensis. Lineage (NCBI taxonomy): Eukaryota > Metazoa > Chordata > Aves > Galliformes > Odontophoridae > Odontophorus > Odontophorus gujanensis. The sequence continues at coordinate 52,865 of VXAB01006224.1, forward strand.
CCACTGAAGTAATTATTTCTCTAATAGACAAATGAATCAGGAGGAAAAATTATTTACTAGTGCCAAGATAATGAAGGGCTCTTACCACAGTAGGACAGAAATGCTTCTTGAGATAGAGTTGAAACATACTGTTTAGGAGCCAATATTCTAACTGCTCTCAACTTGTAACAATCATCAGAATTATAAACCTCTATAAAGCAGATTCTGAACCTACTATCTAAAATCCTTTATTGTCTTTAGCAACAAAATCTTTGTCTCTACCACCATCTAATCATTCATCAATCAGAACAAAATTCTTTAACTGACATTTAGCTTCTAGTTTTATAGAGTCAGCATTACCTATTCCAAAAATGAAATACAAATAACGCCTTCATGACAACTCAAGGTTACTGGCTTACTTGAATAATCCATCCATCCATCCACAAACATTTTCAGCATTACTCAACAGACAGAAGACTGAGAATTAAGTATTCTGGTTCATGTCAGAACTGCTAGATGACAGATGGTACAGTTGATAAGGTCTGATTTCATTTTTATTCTATTGATCTAAATGAAAATAATGGCCATTTAAACCTCCACTCAATAATTATAAGTCTTTGACAATCTGTCCACTATCAGTAGAAGTCAAGAATGCATTACTTTCAAATCCATTATTTTCTACTTTCTCGTGCTTTAATGATGTCTGTCGCATTCCTACCACTGACCAAAAATTAGTATTAGATTGTTTTTACATTTAAAATCTCTCCACATTGTTATTACTAGCATAGGAATGAGTATGAGCTAAAAAACAAGTAAAGCAACTTCCCCAGAGAAGCAGGACAAGGATACAGCCTTTAAGTGAGACTAAAATTACTATAAAATGAATGCAAAAGGAATAACTTCTGCTACTAAAGGCATGAAAAACTATTGACAAACTCAAGAAGTTTTCTTCTTAACCTCACTGGGTTATTCACAAAACAGCAGACACGAGCAAACAGAGTAAAACTAGCTGCAAGAATTTTCTCAAAGAAATAAAAAGATAAAGCATGGTACTTCTTATGAATAATTAATTGCAATCATTTATTCATTGTGTCAAATAATAGTGTATTTATTAAAAAAAAGCAAGAAAAATGGTTTGTATACACACAGTCCCCTATGACTCATTTTTGTATTTCATTCTTCTGATCCTCTCCCCCTGCCTTTCTCTGAGCACTTCAGATCAGCCTGCAGGCTATCAAGTCCCACTGATTCCTGAAAAAAGCTGATACAACATATATTCTACCCTCCCCCAAGTTGCAGGAGAGCTAGGGCTATTAGTGGGTAACACTGTCCTGAAGCATATGAGATCAGTCAGGAACAAGAAAGTGAAGTTTATATTTGCTAAGGACTGAACTGAAGTAGTAGCAGAAAAGAAAATCACCTTGATTCTTTGATTCTCATAACATGATATGCAACTGGAAGTCAAACGCAGTTTAGAGAGAAGTTTGTACAAGGCTAAGCAAACTTTCCCACGTCCCTGAAAGCACACTGTGCTTTCTCTTAGTCCCTCTGTTCCCAGCCAAACCACAAAGGATAACACACACATCTGGAAAAGCAATGAACATCCTCTAAAGTACTACATACTCGCAAAGTCACTGGATGCAGTTTTTCTCTGTGAGAAATTTCTTTACTGAAAATTGAACCAGTTTGATCACTGTGGTACCTCCTTCAAAACACTTCCATCTCCTTTCTGTTATAATGGTTGGAACTTTTCCTGTCTCCTTCTCTGTGCCAAGCCACACTTCCTATTTTATTGTAATTAACTTCAGTGCATTTTGTCAAAGTTTTTCCTCAGGGCCTGTAGATGATGTATAATGAGATGATGTACAATTCAGTTAAATATCTGTTTTACTGGGTTGTTTTGTTTTGTTTTTTGCTAGAGGCATTACCCAATCTGCTCCCTCACCAGATCACAAAGCCTGCCGTACAACCAGAACAACAGTGATGTCAGCTGAAGCCTTGTCTCCTACCCCCAGTGCAGTGAACTGGATTTCCAAAGCCTTTTCGCTTCCCTCGGCAATCTGAGGACCACAAGAACTTCTTCACAAAGTGTTTCTCTCAGAAATACTTGATCATCCTTGAGGTTTCACATGATGAAATGCTGCTGCACAATTATCACCAGTGGCCAATGCAACGTGACAACACTCTTATTTTCACAGTGGCTTTTGTCCTTCAGCAAAATTGCATGTCCTTTAATTAACCTGTCAGGCAGCAGAGCATCACAGCTATCAGCACCACAGAGGGCAAACATGATGTGAACACTAGCAGTCTAGGAAACCAGACAATGCCATTCCAACATTCATTTAGGTGAAAGGTATGACTACAAATCTGTGTGTGAACCTTAGAACAGCAGACGGCTGAAACTGCCTTAAAACATTTTGCTGCAATATTTACTCTCAGTTTTGTTCTTTACCAGACAATCTCCGTATTTGATCACAAAGGTATTAGCAGCAATAACATGTGGTGAATTTCTTAAGGGCTTGACTGAAAATGAGCCAAAAGCAACATGTCCTGGCAAATAACCAATTTCTGCTCTTACTAATTCTTTAATGAGGCAGCAGGACTACAGCAGCAAGCTTTTCAGTTCCATACATCCTTCCTTTCAAAATAATTCCTATGTAAAATAAAGCATGATTTACGATTAATGCCTCATTTCCATTTCCAGAGACAAAAAGAAGGGTGTGCTTTGCTACCCAGTAAGTGTATGTTAAAGAAATAAGAAAAGCCAGGAGTCTGATGCTCTTGCCTAAGCTACCTCCTGTTGTCAGCACACCAGATAACGCTATTTCATGGTTCAAAACTTACATCCCTATCCTACCAGCTGCGCTCTGTCAGCCCTTTTATCCACTCTGGACTAATTCTGAATGATTACAGAGCTTTCCAATTGTGGGAAACAAAGACTCAGGCCTAGACTTCTCTAAAATGCATTTTACTCCTGAACACTTACATTACTCAGCTTAATCTGTGGAAATTTACTTGGGGAAAAATAATCTCAACCAACGCACCACGGAAAAGAACACAGTTAGAAAGAAGACATTTCTCACGTACAGGTTTGACCTTGACATCATTCAAATCCATGGAAAAATTCTTACAGAGCTGATCAAAGCAGGACCAAGTCCTAAAGTAGCCTTTCCTCTATCGGTCATGCTAACACCCCCAAATTGCTGGTCTATCAGCACAGAACAGTGGTACAGGCACTGTACGTGTGTACAATGGGCCCTTTGAAAGTCTTTTCCATTGTGAAGCTAGTTTAGTATTTGAAAACACACTGCTAATGTTCAAAGGTGATGTTAATAATTCACAGAGCTGAATGAAACGCTAAGTGCTAACAAACATTCGGACAAAAACTGCTCTTAAAATGAGAACAGATCTTGCACTATAAATTGCCATACCACAGGCTGTGCACATTTTTATTTCACTTCTAGGACTTTGCACTAAAAAAGAACTGCAATTTGCTATTCTATCTCTGTAGTTAGTTGTAAAGCTGGAACTTAAAGCTAACAACAGTAAGAAACATACTTCACAGAAGAATTCTGCAGAACTCTGCACACAGTAAATACTGATAAAACGTAGTGGATACAAACAGGAATAAGCAATGGCCTGAGACAAGGCAGAATACTTGGTATCCTGAAGGTACGCAGGCTTCTCTGACAGCTATATTACTATTTAGAAGCTGTTGGCAACACTGTCAGAGATAAAAAGTATAACTGGAACTCTTTCTATCAAAGCTCTGGCCCTAAGTGCATGCTCTGAGTGTGTCACCTTCAACACATCACAACAACAGATCAAAGACCACCTCTAGGACTTCTTCCATGATGGGCATTGTTTCTTCTAGGACTTCTGCCACCATTGTGCTCAACTATTCTTGGCATAACAAGGATGGAAAAAGCGTTCATTCATTTGAAGTGAGACCAGTCAAAACAATCTTAATGACAAAATAACACTTTTGCACCTAGAAACCTAGCACAATTCTGATGGCACCGAATATGTCGAGCTTAACTCCATTCCAAGAGAATCCCTATGAAGCAGAATTACATATGTCAGAGCTAAAGAGGGTACTGGTGAAAGCAGAACCATCACCTTCACATCCCTTTTACATTAAGAAGATTACAAGTTCACTGCTCGTTTCATTACTCCACATGGGGTTTGTGTTTTCAAAACACTTATCCTTTTTCATGTATTTCATAAAAATGCTTTCTTTGAAGTACTTAAAATATTGATTCAATATTCCCACTCTTCTCAACAGGAAAAAAAAATAGACTTGTACATGTTATGCATGGTCTAGAGGCATTTTAAACAGCCAGCTGGGAAAAACATAAATTATATTAAGTTACAAGATTAGGAAAAGAAAATGGGAATCTGTCCAGGAAAATGACGTCCTGGGTAAAGTAAATAGGTATATTTATAGACTTCAGAGCTCTGAGCTTTTTCCCAGTTTTACAGGCTGGAGATGAGAGTGTTTAATGTAGGTTTTCAAAACAAGATAATTCTAGAAGATACAGCTAACAAATGTGCAAGTTTTTTTGTTACTAATCCAAAAACTAAAAATACCATAAAAAACACAAAGAGCTAGAAATATGTTGCTTCCTTCCACCTAAGTGTACTAAAAAGAATCATATTTACACTAGTATTTCTTCTAGATACTTCATATGTTAGAGTGAGTGATATGTTTATAAAACCTGGTATCCTGACATCTACAAGTAATTCACAGTTCTGGGAAAACTGCAAAGTACCTAAAGAGATACTGCCAGCATAATTAAACCATGTTCCATAGCATGGCACTATTTCTTTTTAGCCAGGCCTTTTCCAGATGAATTAAAGAACCTGGCATCAGCACAGCTAAAAATCCTGACCTCTGTCCAGGTCGTCTGCTGTGAGGAACTGAAGGAGCAGCAAACGCAATGCCCTGACTCTACAAATCATAACCTTCAGGCCCATGGAGAATCACCTATTCAACATCTGTTACAAGAAAACTTAACCACAATTGTTAGGAACTTCGGAATAGTATGAAATAAAAGACCTAAAAAAGTAAACAGTAAACGTTACTACTTCATGCCACCATGTTAAGAGGTGCAGTGGATTAAAACAATCTACTGTCCTTTCCAAAGTGCATTTCTGACTTCTATTTATATTCCACCTGTATTTTTTATTTCAAAATTATTATGAGATTGACCAAATGGAACACTTCACCTTTAGCACTGGATAGACATCTGCAGTGCTATGGAGACAGGAAATAAACAGTTTTCAAGGATTTTCACAGACCACTGCAATTAATTATAACTGGGTCCTACACAACCCAGAAGAAAAAAAATACAGACTTCCACGTGTAAAACTGTACTGAAGAGTTTCAGAGCTCATGGAGAGGAGGCACTTAAGATAATCAACACAGTGTGCCTGTAACATCTTGGAATGTGACAGAATCAGTAATTTTGGCTAAACTGCAAAGCAAACATTCTTGGTGATAAATTCGTTGTGGGCTGGGAAAGGCAAATACTGAGCAAACTCACAGCAGCTCAACAGTGCAAGAGAGATGATTCACATGGGAGTGATTACCAGCACTGTGATACATGGTCATATATGTCCACGTGGTAAAATTCATAACCCACAAGAAAGGTACCTGGACTTCTTCTACAGTTCTTGGATGAGATGTGCATAGGAAGGGAATAGGAACCTGATGAGAAAAATCCCAAAGGTATTAAGATGATAAAGCAGCAGCAACAAACATGAAGTCCTAGGCACGTCCAAAACTACACTTAGGATGACTGAATGGAGGTAGAGCAGCAAGCTTCTGTTGCAAATCAGCCTTTGCTGAGAAACACCACCAAAAACAAATCGAAGGACTATCTAATACTTCAGCTATACATGATACCTAAGCACGGTTCATAGCAACGTGGGCAAAGTTTGATCCTTACCCCATTTCCCTGCTCCTCACTAAGCCTGCAGGATGTAACCTACCTGTCACACATTTGAGAGCATGCAACCTGCTTCTTCTCCTCAAGGCTACTGATTCTTTCAGTTTGAGGACAGATTCTGTTTCACTCAGATAATGTACAACTATTCTGTATTTTATTTTATCCCGTCAGACAACATATAACTTCAGTCTTGATGTAAAACACAGGAATAAATCCAGAGCTGGGTTTTAAAACTTCCTAATTAGCCCCTCTGTGGAATGGATCCCTATAATAATGGACAAGCATTAATTAGCTCTCCAACTTGCTAGTGAGGCCACGTACATGATTTCTATTTTAAACGGATGGCACTGCCACAGAGCAGAAAACAACTATATGTAATGGTGAAACTGAATGGTCAAAAGGTTTCATGAATTTCAGATGTCCAGCTTGAGACAGGTACTGTTCTTTCAAGGTACTCAGCACTTCCATGGCCAAAACACAGCTTTCACAGTCTTGATGTGCCACCACGTCTGCGTGGCTTTTTAAAATGACAGCTCTGTCTGTCACCTATTTCACTACCCTCAACAATCTTTCCACCACTTCAGCTGAACCCAAGCTGAATTAGAGGAGAAAAGATTCCTGCTTATGTTATACTGAGATAATTATGCCATGATAACTACCCAGTTCCCCGTGTTCCACTGTTTTAACCATAACAGGACAGTTACAGCAAACAAATTCCAAAGAGCAAACAAGCCCAGATGCTTGGTAGCTGATAATGCTCAAGGTTGGGGAGGTGACAACAAAAATTTCCTTCCTGAAAGGCCAAGCCATTGCCTTACGCTCCCCACGGTGCTCATTCCCATTCACTGAATTCATGTGAACTCTTTGCTACCCAGCAGGCAGCCCACACCTTGAGCGTTTGCATTTAAGAGTGTGTGGACAGCATTATGCCATGCTGACACACAAAAGGGCAAAGATTTCTTGTTTTCTGCATCCCCACACTAAGCCAAAGGACACACGCATGTTTTGCTATTGTGCAAGTTTCCATTCAGATGTTCCTATCTAAAATCAATTAAAAAATGATTTTACCTCTAAGCATTCAGTTGCTGCAAACGCAGCGTTCAGCTTCTGCCAAGTTTTTCTGTGCTCACAGGCTATGTGGGTTTGGTGGAGACTTCCATCCACCACAGAAATAGAAAGATGATGGAGAGACCAAGTTGAGAGACTGTCCCACTTCCTTTCCCTAAAACAATCTTTCCCATGGAAAAATACTGATTTATTTTGCACACTTGTGATGAAGCCTTTTAATGTGTTTCTTAAAGTGATGTTCAAGCTCTCAGTCCTATTCTTGGCAATATATCTGAAAGTGTTACAGTGTGAGCATCTAATGCGAAGTAAACCTAGACTCAGGAGCCTGTGGGAAAGTCCTGTACTCATTTAATCAAACACAGAGGGATTTTTGTGGGAAAGACTGGCTATGTACATAATCCCTTGCTGACAACAAATAAAGGAACCTAAACTAACAGGTACTTCATGCCTAGAAGAGGACCATGTACCACCTTCTAAAGCAGCATAACCATTATAATTTGTTCCAATAGGATATATAAGAATTTGTTCACTGGTTTCTAAGCTCTACAATAAACCAACACCTAAAGCAATTCCTATTGAATGCAAATCCAGATGCAAACGTATTTTGCATACGGCAGCTGATGTGTAAACACTGCCTCTTTCTTGCTGATCATTTTCTACTCTTCTGTTTGTGCCGTGTTACAATACTGCTTGTTCCAGAAAGCCATTTTCTCTGTGAGTTAATAGCAGAGCCTGCCTATTGAATGCTACAAGACAACGTATCCCAGTTGAAAAACAAAAGCAGGACCTATCAGCTTCCTAAACTTACACAGCTGACAGTTAGTCAAGCATCTTATATCTTTTCATTCCATTTCTCCAAAACACTACATGAGTAACGCTGACCACAGGTTTTAGCTGATCTTCAGTCTCTAGTAGGTACATGCAAAAAATGAGAAGTGAGGACGCGTGAAGACATCTATGCAATCCACAGAACCACATTTGCAAAGTACAGTTGATAGATTAATTGTCTTAGGTGCCTGGAACAGTGGCTAACTGCTGAACCAGAACTGTGAACTCTGTGATGACTTGTGGCTTGAAAAATGAGACAGCTAAGCCCTGATACAGGTAACAGCATTGGCTGGAACAGAGGATGGGTTAGACGAGCTCAATGCCTCTTCCAACCAACATTTTTGTGATGCCCTGATAAGATTAATCCTTTTCAGCACATGGACTCACGAAAAAAGTCAACTATTGTGGTCATAAAAACGTCCCATTCAAGGGCACTCAAAAAATGGTGTCAGAGCAGTTACACTGACGTTATTAAAACCAGCCCAAACTGAACTAGATAGAACAGCACAGAAGACATCCAACTGAAAGAAGGCTGCTATCTCCAAGTTACTCTACTTCTCCCTTAAAACACACAACACCAAAAGGCCACGCTCAGCAGTTACGCTTAACCTGAAGCCTTACAGTGCCAGCACTTGTCATTTTATGTCATTTAAAGACCCAAAAAAGCAGGTCCCGCAGCAGGCAGGCGGGCACACTTACTTGATGTCCTCCCAGACGGCGGGCCCGTAGTTGCGGATGACGAGCAGCTCCAGGGCGTGATTGACGAAGCCGTACTGCGAGCAAGGCGAGGCGGCAGCGCGGTCAGAACCGGGCGGACCCCACCCCAGCCCCGCGCCCCAGCGCCTCTCACCCCCACCCTAAACCCAAAAGGACCGGGGCGCGGCCGCCCACCCAATTCTCCCCCCATGGGCTGCTNAAGTCTGGTTTGTGAGGGAGGTCGTGTTATTGCTAACGCGATGCCTGCAGACAATGCATCCTTCTCTCTTTAGTATTATTATTATTATTTAGCCATAAGTGCATGAAGCAGAATTCCCAAGGAGATGATAATTCTTTTCGTGTCTTTAAAACAAGTTAAACTAGATTCAAAAGATAATATCGGTGCCTAGGAGGACTACGGAGCCAATAACTTACCGCCCTCATAGCTCTTCAGCAGAAGCCTTGCTAAATGTGCTTAGATCCATAAAATAATCTTGAAAAACGATGAAAACGTCAGCATACATTATGAAAAAAAGTGAGGCATGTGCTTGAGTCACCATACTGAGTTTCTTCTTTTGGTTTGGTCCAGCCTTAGTAGGTTGTACTTGCAGGATTAAGCCTTCACAAGGAAGCATTCGAGCATCTGAGTTAAAAGCCAGCTGAGAAGCAGCGGTCGGTTAACGGCAGGGGAGCAGACAGTGATTAATTAATTAACCAATCAATCAATCAATCCCTTTGCAAAAGTTTGGAAGATGTTGAATTAAAGAACTCAAGTGATTTGCTGAGTGGGGTCATCTTCCGTTCTAGGTGTCTGATGAGTCAAGACTATCTGATAGTTCTTCAGGCAAAATTTGGTTTCCCTTAGGGAATGACAGGCTTAAAGTGAACAGATGCACGACGTGTCAGACCCCAAGTTGTTAATACTGGGCTGCATTTTCAAGGTCCAGCCCTACCAGTTCCCAGGCGTTAGGTCACATGTGTTATGCTCATCAAACAACTCATATTTGGGCTGTGCAAGATGCACTTCCCTAAAGGTTGCCACTTGTTCACTGTAGCATGCAATCTTATTTGAACCCTTGCTGGGACAATAGCTTTGGGATAGCCACCAGCTGGCCAAGAACTTTTACATGCAGTTCAGCGTGCTTTGCATTAATATACAACCACTAAAAGCCACAGCATTTTAAGAAGTTGTATTTTTTTTTACTTCAGATTATCCTCTTAAAGTATGTACTGTTACTGTAAATTAGAACTGGAAAACCCCTTATGTGGCATTGCTGGATTTCATTTAGTGAAATGGACTTAACTTCACTGATATCAAAGTGAATTATGGTGTTTTCCCTGTATCTGTTTCAAATCATAATGATCTGGGACTTGACGTTTAGAATCTTCATAACATCTCTGTTATGGGGCAGAGATATACATGGGTTTTTTTTGTTGTTTTTTTTTTTAAGTTAGCTGAGTGACAGAAGACTGTGAGTTCTATTCTCACCCTTTACAGAAAAGGACTGCCAAAGGACTCATGCAAATGAGACTGAAATTAAAAAATAAATTACAAAAAAAAATAAAAAAAACATTTTATATCTGATTTACTACATTCTTATACTGGAGATGGTGTAAGAGGCCTCCAGATTCCATAAGAAGAAAATCCAAGCTTTCATCTCAGAAAAAGCTTCAAAGTTCATTTTAATTCGTGCCGAGCTGACTTCTGATGAACTGAAGTACAGCTTTGAAAGCGACATAGTCCTTGTATGTTACATGGCAAATAGCCACAAAAATTCCTGCTATTCCAGGAAGCCAAAACTCCCCTTCCACTGCTTTTGCAAAACAATGAACAGACATAAAAAATGGCAGCAGCTACGGTAGCTGCTAGGTTATAGGATGGGTGGGGTTTGAAAAAGGGTCCCCTTGCCAAGGTTCAAGAGAAATTTCCCTTAATTCTGATGGCTTTCAGCTGGAAATACTGATTTTGCCTCCTGTGCTTGCTACTGTTTCTGCAGATAATGCAAAACAAAGTAATGGGAGAAGTAAACTGTACACAAGGAGGTCTGCATTGTTCTGTTATATGGTTTCATGGGAAAGTAGGTCTGACCTCAGGCTTAAAGATTTGTGAGCTTCAGTGTTTTGTTACTTTCTGTGAGTTTGCAAGGTTTGTTTTTGCACTGTAATTCAGGGAGAAGGAAAACACCACTTCACACTAATTGCACTTCCTCTCACAGCAGCAGTGAGGGAAAAATCTCCAGCATTTCTCTGAAACTGTATCATGTCTGGCCAGAATGAAATCAAATTAGTGATTTTTTTACCCCTGTATCTTTTACTTTAGCTGTATCACTGTTAAATTTGGAGGACCCAATTCTCATTTACTCCATGAGCTTCTTGCCTAAGAAATTACAACACAATATACGTATTTTCCATCACCCAATGCGAATGTGAACAGGATTCAGCTCCACAGCTGAAATAATTCACACAATAACAGAACTGTTTCTGGTCATAATACTAAAACATTCACATTTTTATATTGGTAGCATTGTGTAGATTTGAGGGCTTTTCTTTAGAACAGATACAGACGTAAGTATGTTTTAAAATACCTTCCCAAATCATTTTCTAAAAAGAAAAAAATAAAAAGTGTCCCTAAATCTTATTTATCTCACTGAGATTAGAGCACAAGAAACTTGTAGCACTCAGGGATGTGGTTTAGTGGAAACGGTAGTGATGTGTTCATGGTTGGACTTGATGATCTTTGAGGTCTTTTCCAAGCTCAGCCTCTATGATTCATTCTTATAGGTTAATATGTATTCTTAGGCATCTTATCAGGACACTGCTCAGAACTAAGACTGATACAGACAAGAGAATGTTTTAACTTCATCAGAAAAGTCCAAGAAACAAAAAGAAATTCCACAGCAATTTTATCCTAGCTGATACTGTAGCCTAGGCTATGTTTAAAAAGAGAGTTACAAAAAGTAACAGGCAGGTGACTTTGATCTGTACTAAGAACTTTAGTCTGGGGCACGTCGTATTTTACAGAGCTACGTGTAGGAAGGGGCCAGAAACAGCCAAGATGAACACCCTATAGAATAACAGATTCATACAGAATCTGGCCTTCAGAATGGCCATCCTCCATTCCAGCAATAGTTCTTCCCATGGGACAATAGGAAATTTGCTCCTAAGAGTTCTTCCTATTGTGTAAATAAATAAATATATTTAGTTTAGAACCCTACTAGTTAGAATTAGTTCTTCTACCTGTTTAACTCCAGGAACACCCCTATGGGACTGCTACTAGTCTCTGGGTATGTATGTAAATAGAACAGAATTTTCCTAAGAAAAAAATATTGCAATGATCAGTCACTAAAATGTACAGAAGTCTTGTTTCCTTGAAACACTGCTGCTAAAATTTCACAAATATGTTTTTACATATATATACATATTCATCTCAAGGAAGAGAACGATGGAATGTTTCAAGTTTTGTTCAAATGATGCTTGCAGAAAATATGAATTAAAACATGCTTTTAAAATATCTGTAACAGCTTCTCAGTCCCTAATAGCTTCTCAGGTTTCTGAGAGGATATGTTCTGTACAAAACAGTGGGCTTAGAACAATATCTTGAGAATGAAGCACTCAAACTCAGAAAATGAACAGTCTAATTGAATTGTTCCCTGTAAATACTCAGAGAGCAAAATCTGATTCAGTGAGAGGTACCTTGAACAAAAAGTCTTTCATGGTTTGATATGCCAAAACCCAAGAGTATAATAGGTCAGAATAATAAAAAGCATTATTTGATACGACTGGAAATACTAGTGTATGTAAGCAATGCAGCTCTCCAGCCTGCAGCTGGGACCAAATTGTACAGCTCGGAGAAAATTCTGTGCAGATGAATCTGATAGTTACAGAGGCAGACTCCTCAGCTCAGGACTCAGTAATTGTATTCTGCTCTTTTCCACAGGCAGACCATTGAGAGTTCTTGGTTCCTGTTCCATCATTCACTATAAAAAGACCTGCAATGTAGGAATGCTAACGTATTTGTGTTCATGTATTTTAAAGCATTTTCGTTCACCTGTAGGTCCTCCTTTTTTTGAAGGGAGAGTAGCTTATGTGTTTCACATAACATGTCATATCCACGTTGCTGTCCTTGAATAAAGGTCATGGCTTTAAACCAGGGTACTTTCCTTCCATGTTATATAGTCTGACTGGAATTTCTTACCTAATAAACACCCCGAAGTATATTTTTTTACACTCTTTTTAAAGGATTACAAATTTAAATGACAACGACAACAACAACAAAAAAACATTTATTGCTCTAATACATGATAGCAAGTTGATATTATTTTTATAAAGTATTTTAAAAACCCCAAGAACTAAAATACTGTTTGATGATTACAGAGACTTCAGAATGTGATTATACAGAATCTATATTCATTTTATACACAAACGAAAGTTCAGGAAACAGTAAGCAGGAAACTCTGCTATTTATCTGTGTATTAGCTACTATTAACGGCCTGGTCCCGAAGGTGCTGAGCACACTCAACACACTGACCTCAGCAAGTGTGAGAAGATGCTCAGCAGCTGTAAGGATGGGGCCCAAAGGAAAGGAGTATGTGATGGCAGTGATGATATTTTAATGGATATCTTTCTTACAGAATCACTAATAAAATAAATTTGTAATGGCCATTGATAAGCACCAGCTCAAAACACTGCATGTGGCTGCATCACTCACACGTTACGTTTCCTGACACACTGCATATACAGTACACCTAGAGTTCTCAGCACAGAAAGAACTGAGAGGGTTGTTATGTGTTTCTCACAAATTACCACGGGGAACATGTACTTCTCAGTAGCATTTTAAACAGCGAAGTTGCAGTATTATTTTAGTGACTACATTCCTTAATCAAAGGAAAAACATAAAGAAGTCAGTTACATACTTCCTGAAATTTTAATACTGGCTTTCAGGTGTTCTCAATCTAAAGTGCTTTCATTTTTCATATGCTTTTTTAAATGTTCAATTTATACAGAAAAAGAAACCACAGCATTTATACATTTATTCTATGTGCTTGTGAACGTAGTGGATGATTTAGTCTATTCCTGTTTCCTCACCCAAAAAGTTGGCATTGCCATCTCCCAAATCTTTCTTTTGAAACCAAGTCTGTGAGCTTGTTCCTTGAATATAAGCATCCAGAAAATAGCAAATTCCAGGGATATCACTGGGAAAATTTGGAGGAAGTTCTTCTCTGGAGCGTGGTGTGAACACAAAACCTGGGTATTCCTTTAATAATCTATAACAAAAAAAAAAGAATCGGTTAAAAAGGAATCAATCACTAATTGTTACTACATACAAATAGACTCCATAATTCTTCACGTATTCTTTATAAAACAAGTCAGAATTTACTTTAATATTTATATTTTTACTGAAAAGTTTTAAAAAAACCTATTTATTTGTTAATCTTGATAACTCGTTAAGTCAAGCACCAGTACAAAGAGGAATATTACCTCTCTTTTTTGTCTTGCCAGTGCTTTGAATGTAGGTGCTGTGTTTGTCATAAACACTTTGCAGAAGTGATTTAGCGAGTTCAAAAATGAGAGCTAATTCAAACTAGCACATGAAACAGACACTCAGTTAACGTTACAACTAATGAAACACTGACAAGATTATTAACTAAGCTATTTGGATCCTCTTACCAATTCTAAGAATTTTTCCACAAAACCTGGTGGTCTTCAATATCTGAAATTGCTGCTCTTTAGGAATAAATATCAATGACTGGTGCCTATGGTTTCAAACAAATATTGCTACAGGTAGGAGTTGTGCAAGAGCAACTTACACCTCAGAATATAAACAAGTTTTGTTTGGAAGAACTGTCTAATGATTTTAAGAAAAGACTATAGCCAATCTGATTCAAAATGATTTGTCATATGGACATGGAAAAAGTCATTACTGGCCACCACAGTTCTTCAGATGCAGCTAAGCACTGGGAATGATGATGCTATGTCTCTGCTTAGACTGCACGATCCAAACCTACCTTACTTACGTGCACTCTAATACCTCTGCTATCACCTACAGAAGATAACCCTCTCAGTCACACAGCATTACTGCAGGGGATTTCAGAATATCCTGTGCCAACTTTTCTGACACTTGCCACACAGTCCTGACCCCAAGATACACAGCACCGAGTAGAATCTGAGTAAGAGCAGCCAGCTGTCCCGGCTACAGTTCTGGATGCAGTAGATTATTTAGACTACTTCTGTGCATCTTTATTTCTGGTTATTTTCCCCACCCAGCAATATCACTTCCTACTAGTGAATTCACTCTCTGCAGTTCATGTTTGGCCACTCTGGAAGAAACAATCATCTGTATCAGCTTTGGGGCATAAAATTCAGATCTTGACCTGAGCTCAGACTGCTGTTAGCACCAAATTTTAAAAAGGTTTTTATTATTTTGCCTGGAACATAAAAGACACTATAACTTGGCCATGATCATATTTTCAAGGTAATTTTAAGTACATCTAAAGAGAGAACACAAATGGAGCATTAGGCTGAGAGGACAAAGGAAAGATGATATATTTCCCATGGGAGAGCCTGCTATCTTCATGAAACCAAATACCCTTTACTAAAAATGATCTGAGCAAATAATAAATAGTAAAGCTTGGTTTTCATACTAAGAGGTTCAAACTGAACTGGGATCAAGACATGCTAAACTAAACACTATCGTGGGTGATTCACTGCAACCTATTCATTCATCTTCCCCAGTTGAAAGAGAATGGGGATGTGTAAAGTGATGCTTAACAATTGTTTGATAGACATAATATTTTCAAGGGCATCTACAATAAGCTTGGCATCCAGCTTACACTGAAAGCCAACTACCTCAAAGATAAGCCAGTGAGAGGCAAAAAAAGGCAAGAGGTTTCAGGGCAAGAAGCAAAATTGCCTCAAGTCCAAAATAAAGATCAGCTGTTCCATTTGCCGGTAGCATTCTGAATAAAAGTAACCACTGTGCAATCATGAGAAGTCAGGTAAAAAGAGAAAAAAGGGGAAAAACAGAGGGAAAGTAATATCAACAAGGAAATGAATAAATTTCACATTAACTACCTCAGGTGGAAATGTTACTGATGTACACAGTAAAGCACTGTACCTGTAAGTTGTTGGGCTGACATTTATTTTTCGAGGTATACTGCAAGATTCAAACTTGTTGGCAAGGGTTACATTATTTCCAAAGAGACAATAACGAGGCATTTTAACTCCAACAACTCCAGCAAAGACAGATCCAGAATGAAGGCCAATACGCATCTTTAAATAAAAGGCAGAAAATACCATAATTAGGTAAATAAAATTGTTAAAGCTTTATAAATTCTTCCTCTAATAAAAAATTATGGGCTGCTAATGTAAGTTGAGTTAGTACAGTCTCCTTAACACGTCTGTATTCTGGTTATTACTGCTTGTGCAATGGAAAGTAGCCCAGGTATACCTTGCTTTGCATAGTAAATCACTCTTCATCTGACATGAATGTGATAAAGTTTGTCTTTCGGACAGTAAATTGATCTAGAAACACCACCAGGAGTTATTATGACACTTAAATGTTTTCCTAGGAGGAACTGAATGGCACAATGTTAGGCTAATGAAAGTTACTGAATTGTAATTGTAGTTGCTTTGCTGTTAAGGTCAGGAGATAAGTCCTAGGAAACAGTGAAGAAAATATGTATATGCTGTACAGCAGTAGAAACGTTCTGATAACTCCTCTTTGCAATTCGTACTTTGAATTTTGAGTTTTGTTTAATTGGTGCTGCTTCCTATGGTCTTATTAAAAAAATAAAATAAAATTCTTACACGCATTGTAAATATAAAGACCTCAGAGTCTAAATATAGATATGTTTTTGTCAGAGTAGCACTGACAAAACCATGGCATGATGTTGGGAAATTCACTTATCTACCATGTGTGCTCTTCTTCGTATATACAGGGAATGCCACAGCATTCTGTCACAGTTCTAGTTCTGAGTGAAAAGGCAGAAAAGCCTGCAACAAAAGCAAAATCCACCCACACAGCAAAGATGGCTGCAATATATACATTGATATAGGTCTGATTTAAAATACAGCAGCTTGCAGTCGTGCCTTTTTCTTTGACAACTTATATTTGAAATGACAGCAGACAGTGACACGTTTCTTGTTCTGCCAATCGGTCAATGCTTTTGTGAAGCATTTCATTAAACAGGTGCATATTTTCATTAAAAACAGGTTAATTTTTCCACTAAGAAGCTTCCAGAAGGTTGGGGTTTTTTTTGCTATTTCAAAATTACTTTTAGAATTTAATGACATCATTCATAACTACAGAAGTAGCATTTGCATGGAAATGATAAACGTGATATAATATTGTCATATATATGTTTCCATATTTTAGGCATAATTTAATTTGATATTGTGAAGTACAAATATAGTGGTATTTATTGCCATCGTTTTTAATACTGTTGTTCTCTGTGATAAATGTGGAACCTGTAATTAACCTTGTAATAAACATTTTCTTGGTCTTAGAATACAAATATTCCTTAAACCATAGTCAAAGAAGCCTGAAGTTTTCTAAAGGAGTAAACAATCAGGCAAATATTAAAAATAAGCCAAAAAAAAAAAAGACATAATGAATCGAGACGCCTTTATTAAAAGTAACAAGACCACATTCCAGGACAGCTGAACTTTGTAGAAGGCCCACATCATTTGCCATGCACACAGATCTTTCTCCTTTCTTTCCTATGTGGAAAGTTCAGTACATCTGAACTTCTATCTCCATTCAAAGGAGGTCATAAATGTAACTGCCACTGAATCTAACAGTGGCCTTGACAGCATTAGCACCACTCTTACGGTGACCAGTAATGGAATCATTTAAAGACTTGTGGGTTACTGCAATTAGAGCATGTCTCTGATTACTCATAACTTTCCTCAGAACACTTTGATGTTCTCCTAGGTTCTTATTTTGAAAGAGGATTATTCTCCTAATTAGACAATAGCAAAATTGATCGCTAGGGAGACAAAAACAGCAGAGTACCAGTGCACACCTATTGGTTTAGCAGCATTTGTGTTGATTTTGAGACCTCACCTTTACTTCATCTTTACTTTTCCACAACCCTCTCATTCACAGAAATAAAATGGGCAGCCTCCCCAGCCATATATACTTGATTCCCCAACTTGTCTGAGTTAATGCAGATTTTCTTAGGAACAAGAAACCCCAAACCAACTAAACCATCAAAATTTTCCCTTTTTACCATATAAAAGACAATAAAATGTATGACCTTGATAGGCTCCCCATGGGGAGACACCACCTCATCTGACAGCTCCATCATCTTCAGGGCCATCAATGCTATTTGGACAGCATGGGTTTCACTTTCTTTGTGTAAACCTCCAGCGACACAGTAAGCATCTCCAATAGTCTCAACCTAAAACAGGTATATTTGTTCCTTAATATTACAATAGTTGACATATAAAGGAATAGTCTGTGGCTTCAGTAAGAATTGAACCTGCATATTGACTGAGTCCTAATGGACCTGGTGAATTACTGAAGTCTTGGATAAATCCTGTGCTATCATTTAAAAGGCAAAAATGCACAACTTCTATTTATTGCTGGGCATAGCACAAGATTACTTTTCCTTGCTCTCCTGCTGTCAGACACCTGTAGCTACGTTAAACACACTTATTTACCCCAGATGCATAGCACTATAATTGAAATCTGTTTTAGAAAGGAACTCTTAGATTTAGATGGGTTTCTCACTTGACTGCATTTATTGCTTATTCTGTTGATATACTTTTTTTGTTGTTGTTTTCTGTTTGATCTTAATACTTCTTTCTTATAATGAAGGCTTAAGGCAAAATATTTTTTGGACTTCTGTCATCCTCTGTCCCGTTTTGTCTTTATTTCCTTGCCTGCCCCACAGCCCCATAAACAAGCAAAAACTGTTGTACCTTGTAGACATCTAACTCTCCACACTGGTAATCAAAGCGAGTATAAAGCTCGTTAAGCATGGTTATAACCTGCATAGGTGAGCACTGGGAACAGATGGCAGTGAATCCAACAATGTCAGAGAAAAGCATTGTGACATTATTAAACTTCTTGGCTTGCACCACTTGTCCCTGCCACAGCTGCTGAGCAACTTCCCCAGGAAAAATAGAAAACAGAAGATCCACGGTCTTCTTCTTTTCTTCTTCAAGTGCTTGATGGGCTTGTTCAAGGGTTGCTTTCAGCTTTCCTAACCTCTTCTTCAGTCCATCCTGAGCTCTGGCTTGCTCTCCGATCAGAACAACATCTCTCAGTGCATTGTGAATAGGAATGTCTGAGAGGTATAATCCACGTCCTGTAAAATCTTCTAGCCTATCCACACACGGAGATCCCAAGAATAGGATGGCACTGGATTCAAGAATATAAATCATTTGGCCTTTAAGATCCATTACCTGAAACAGTTAAAGAAACAAGAATTCGTGCACAAAATGCAAGTATTTAGAAACAAGAAACACGTTTTACTGAACTGTAGGAGAATTGAAGTGACCCATGGCCCTCACATTTTCTTTCAGTTGCTAAAGATAAAACATGGAATACTAAAACACAGAGCTAAATAAGAAGTTCATTTATTTTACTTGAGATTTCTGGTGCAAAAGATAAAACAGCTTAAGGATAAACCACTAACGGGCCTTGGTAAGCATCCATTTTATCTTAGGGATCAAACAAAAATCAAAAGAAGAATTTTGTGCATTTTTATCTACTCATAAATACCAATTGATTGACAGATTTCTGCTAGGAACTCACTGTTTGGTTCATGCACAACTTTCTCTGTAAGATAAAGCGAGAAAAATTACTTCAGTTTTATTAAAGTTTTATTAAAGTACTCACTGAGATTTAAAATTGAAAAGCACGAGTACCAGATATAACCCATTTTAATGGTCTAAACAATCAATACTCTTTGTGTGAAGTGCTGTTTCTATGTTCCTTCCCTATTTGCTTATGTAATGTGCAAGGTGCTGTGGAGGTCCCCTTAACGTTGCTTTGAATTTCTCTGTAATTTTCACTGAATGTTGGTTTCAAAATCTGAATTACTTTCCACTGGCCTCGTAATAAATCATCATTATTAAGTTGTATTAGAGGTTGAAAAGTAAACAATGCAAAATATGCCATTATTTTGTTTTATGGCTATTTTAACTCCATCTATCTTGCATGTCTCCAAAGAAGAAAACAAATTTCTCATTGAAGTAAAGGTTATAAAAAGACTCTTACCATAGATGATTTCATATCAGTATTATCCCATCTCCTCACTCGTACTGTAAACTGCATATTTAGCATTGTCATTATTCCACTAAAAGTGCAGCTTATTTTGGGGGTAAGAATTTCAAAATATTCTTCAAAATTAGGCTTAGCTTGAAATTCTCTTCTGGTCAGAAGTCTTCTTATCCCATTTCCAACTTGTAGAACAGACATATCCTTGTCAAACATAAAATGAAATGGGAAAATCTTACAGAAAACAGAGGCAGGAATCACAAGTGAAGACTGTGGTTTACATGGAGATAAAGAAGGCTTTGCACTTTTGACTTGTATAGAGTACAGCAAATAGGGCTGATTAACAAATTCAGTGCAGTCATTATGGAAACAAGGAGGCATGAGCATCACTTCTACCTCAGTTTCATACAAAATATGAGCTGCTGCTTTAATAATGCCAGATAGAATAAGACTTGTGATTTTCTTGGGAAAGAAATAATACACATTTAAGAAGTCCTGATCTTTCTCCAGGCATAATATGGAAACTTCTTCAAGTCTGTCCTTCTTTCCTGCTTCCTGACCGTGGCTACTTTGCTTCAGCAGAGTAGTGAAACTGTTCAAGAAGTCCTTCAGGGTTCCTCCAATAACTCCCAGTATGTGTTCATCCTCTTCGTAGCATATTTTGAATAGCTCTTCACCAAGAGATTCTCGTAAAGACTCCACAGGAACACCTGCACGGAACCACATTTCAATCAGACCTATCCTCATCATGATGAATCTCAGGCTAACCTCTAATTTTTTTCATTCTAAACACGATGAAATCAGCAGTATCCCCCACTGACCCAGCACAGACAACTGAGGCCCCTCTCACTTTGGAGTCCTGCTGTGATCAACTAAGGTTGCACTCTCTGGTGCCTGAAAAACACAGAGACCATGAGCTGTAGTTTGGAACGACCCAAGATTCATCGTTCTGTGGTAGGGATGTAGATAGAATCAATACACATTGTGGCATGTGACTTAACCCAACTGCCTTAGCTTGATATAAAGAAATAAAATAAGAATTAATAAATAATAAATTAAGAATAAAATCAGGTCTGTGCGGATATATGTACTATGTCGAATCCAATAATTTAAATGCCTCTAGGAGTACTCCAGGGCTCTGAGGCCAGTCAGCACAGAATAGCTCACATCTTCACAGCAAATTCATTTTGAAAGGAAGGCTGCATGCAAACTGATTGCTGCGAACATCCTAGCTCCCCAGCTGCTACTAGGAATCATTTTGGAAAGTGTTATCTGCCACATGACCAGCCTTACTGTTAAAGGTTACAGAGGACCACGTTTCTCTTCCTGGAAAATGTTAATTCACAGGAAGTACTGGCTACTATAGATGTTAATATATATTGCAAATTAAAGCAGTGCTCATCCCACAGACTAGAGTCCTTCAGAGGATGTAAAGGATCAAACATTTTCCCACCAGCGTAACACCATAACACATTACTAAAAGTACATGACCACTCTCTCTAGATGTTGGATGTTAGGGGGCAGCTTCAGACTTGAGAAATGTTTTAACTCAAATTTTGACACTCTGAGCTCTTAAACAGTTCACTCTATGTGATATTGGCATCACTGCAGCCATCACAAAGAGCAAATTATTTATCAGTAACAAGCTGAATTAATATATGTATATATTATTTTATACACATATTTTAAAAAAATATTAGTACGTGTTTTATGTAGGTATTATTAAACAAGCATACACTACCTGCTGCAATAGCCTGATCACTGATTATTTTTTCAAAATCTTCTCTATCCCCAGTTTTTCTGCAAAGACCATAAATATATTTAAAAAAAAAATAAATCAGCACAAACAGAATAGAAACAGCATGCAATAGAAATCACCCACTCTGTATTTACTCCGATAAGATTAAGTTTTGCCAACCAAATAGGCAGGTGTTTTTGTTTTGTTTTTCTCATTCAGCCTGGGCCTTGGAAGGATCTTAGATTATCCTGTGATAAATGTAAGTTCTAGGAGCCTGAACTCAGAGTATGGATTGAAGCCAAATGCTGCAGTCTGTCACTGATTAGAGCCTCTTACATTGCAACAACCCTATTTTTCGTTTCTCTTGTATTTTGCTGCTTGTTGCTGGGAATGTATTTCACATTCACACATAACACATATATATCACCTATATAACATATATACAAATATATAGTATAATTTGAGTATGCATTCAAGCATTTCTTGGAATTAAGTTACATCTCTTTAACAAAGCATTTTTGATAGGAAATACTTATATCGACTCTATATACTTCAAAACTGCGTGTACACTGGTGGGAATCCTGATGTCTTTGTTACAGAACAGCAGCCATGTGAGTGCTGTCAGGTTGATAAATATCAATTTGAATGTCAGACACAAAATGATGAGGCGATGTAGCTTACATCAGTCTTCATATAAGCTGTTAGCCTTTGATACATATTTTCTGACTTTCCTTACTTGAAATAAACTATATATACCTGTACGTGCAAAAGCAATACAGACGTTTAGGTTTGTTTTGGATTTCCCTTAGTACATTGCTCAGAATAACATACTATTTTTTTGCTTCAAAACATAATAAAGACAGTGAAAACATTCCAGTCAGCAACTATAATACGTCTGACCAGCTCTCAAGAATGTAAGCATTCACATACCAGAAGCCAAATAATTTTTTGTAAACTCATTTGCATTTGAAATTCTTTTCCCAGGTTCTTAGAAATACCGGTGCTTTATTTATTATTAGAAGGCTACACAATTGTGAAATAAGACAACCAAATTCCACCTTTACATCTGTGTCTGGGTAGTCTCTGAGTTCCCCCAGAACAGCTGCTTATTTTAACCAGTGTTTCCCTGCACAAATAGCTAAATTTCCCCATTAAGCCAACTTAGACTGCATGTCACACTCCAATTTAACAAGGTAACAGAACACAGATTCCAGAAGTCCTGATTCCCAGTCACCACCCCAGTCATTATGAACTCTGCAAAACATTTCTGAAGCATGGTTTAGTTGCAAGTCTGTTATGCATACATACCTGGTTTCTTTTATCCTGTGCTTTGCTAACGTTCTCTGAAGTGCAAGGTTTAGTCTTTCAAACTGGGGAATAAAGAAAGCTGCACTGATTAGATATCATTGATGAAAATGTAGTCATAACATTTTATACAGAGAATTACTGTGCTGTCCTTGGGACCACCATCTTCTTTCAAGATGGTATAACTGTTAGAAAGAGTGTGTCATTTCTGGGGTTGGGGTTAAGTTCACGCTCACGCCTTCAGCACCACAGAATCATAGAAACACAGAATAGTTTGGGTTGGAAGGGACCCCAAGGAGCATCAGGTTCCAACCCCCCCCTGCA
This sequence comes from Odontophorus gujanensis, assembly GCA_013399175.1. NCBI lineage: Eukaryota > Metazoa > Chordata > Aves > Galliformes > Odontophoridae > Odontophorus > Odontophorus gujanensis. Next base: position 75,981 of record VXAB01006224.1, read on the forward strand.
ACAGGCAGGGCCACCAACCTCCAGACCTGGTACCAGGTTGCCCAGAGTCCCATCCAGCTCAGCCTTGAACACCTCTAGGGATGAGACATCCACAGCCTCCCTGGGCAGACTGTTCCAGCACCTCGCCGCTCTTTCTGTGAAGAAATTCCCCCTGACATCCAAGAACTTCCAACTACCATCCAAGTTCCACTACCTACTATTCATGTACCACTATAACCTGTAATGAAAGCCCCTTATCCGATGGGCACGTGTGGTTAGACATTCTATAAAGTGATGTGCTTTACCTCCACATTGTCACATGATAATACTGCTGAAAAATAACTAACTCAACTTTCTGGCATAACTTATTACATTTACAATAACTCATTACCCTTCATTCAGAACTACTTTGGTAAATAAGAAAAATATATTCCAACCAAAAAAAATACAACCCCCCCCCTCCAGCAAAACAAAATTTAAAAAGAAAACAACAAATAATAGAAAAGCACAACAAAAGAAGCAAAAACATATAAAAAAGTCTAAAAAAGTCTAGAAAAGTCTCTTCTAAAAACTAACTTTTCCTGCAGTACTTATTTTTTTCAAGGCAGTTTTCAAAAGTAGTGTCAGGGTTGAAGCAGTGAAAGGTAGCACAGCTTCAAAACCAGCTACTACAAATCCATATAACATTCTTTGTTTCAGATTGTCTCCTTTTCTATTTTTAGGACTAAAGCACCTTGAGATAATGCTAGAATCACTAACATATGTAGAAAAAGAATTTTGTCTATGTATTCTACAAATACAAATATGCTCTGAAAATCCAGTCCCTCTAGATAATCTTTGTTAAAAGATCCTGTCATTAAGATTCTTGAGAAGATTTAGCTCTTTTTAAATCAATCCCCTCCTCACATATCCTTTCTCTAGTTCCTGATTGATACACAGCTTTCAAAATGTGTATTTCAACCTGAATAATTGTCTTCTGTCTGCACTTTGTGTTCATTTGAAAACCCAAACTTCAATAAAGACAAAGTCATGGAACAGTACTGCACTGCCATTTAGAATTTGTCTGCAATGTTTCCTTTGGTCTGGCTTTTTTATGGTTTTCACTCCCTAAGGAAATTCATTTTCCCACTGCATCTTTTACTTTTTCTATTTTCTAAAGGAAAGCTTACATTAGGAGAAAATATCACCTGAAAGAAAGGCACTATCTTCTGGAGGCTGTTTCCAAGTAAAGATCTAAATTGAACTGTTCTAACACATATCAATACACTATAAATCACATCTACTTATAAACTGGTACAGCATGTGGAAGACCATCCATTTCAGTATGTATCTCCAAGCAATATTCTCTGTATTTCTGCAAACCCTGAAAGAAGCAAATAAAACAATCACACGCGAGAGAATCGTGCAGCCATCTAGACAGGGAAAAGCCCTCAAGATCACCAAATCCAACCATAATAATGGGGAACGTTGATCCCAATTTTGCATTAGGAGCTAGAAACTCCACACGTTTACACTTCATATCTTAACCGTAACGTCCACCAGATTCCTTAACTCAGGGAGACTGCCCACAGTACAGAAGCACTGTAGAACCGTAGAACCACAGACTGGTTTGCGTTGGAAGGGATCTTTAAGATCATCTTGTCCCAACCCCTGCTATGGGCAGGGACCTCTCCCACTAGACCAGGTTCTTCAACATCCCATCCAGCCTGGCCTTGAATAGGGACATCCACACCCTCATTTTGCAATTTGTGTTAATGTCTAATCATACATTCTTCAAATAGCATTAACATGCAAGTGTATTACATATGCTAATAATGTCCACCACTTATGGTATTTGAAAGTGAGGTAACTAAGCTCATAAATGATGTAAGGACCAATTTGATCAAAAGTTTATCTTGATTACACTATTTTGTGGATTTCCATGCACAGTTCACTGATGTCTCAAGGAGGCTGTGAATCATGATAGGGCTATACATTCTGAATGGGAAGGAAAATGAAGTTAGTTGCTGATGGGAAGTAAGGCACTTTAAAATTATCTAAGCAACGAGAAATGTGTTTTTAAACAAACAAAACCCTTCTATGAAGAATGATTGGGGAGCTGTTTATGACACTCAAAGCAGACAGCATGAGAACAGACCACTATATCTGGATAAAGTTACAGTGCAGAAAAACTTCAATAACTGTTAGAATCTGTGACAGTAACCTTGAGCTTCAGTAGTTCTGGGAACACATGGTCATAATATCCTTGACTTCACTGCCATTTGTCCCAGCTGAGGGTGTAGCCTACTGTGTTTATGTAACAGGGACTTATATGATTTTTAAAGAAAACTTATTATTTCACTAAAAATCCCACCAACAGGTATATGCTGAAAATAAAATCAGATGAAATGCAAGAGTACAGCCAATCTTAAAGCACCCATCGTGACATTATAGAAAGGTTGCTTTGCCAGTTCATTTTTGAGTTGGAAGTCTTCTGCTTTACACATTTAAAGTAAAAATTAGAGATGAATTTCTTCTATGTAAGTGCAGCAGAATTAAAAATTAGCCTATAAAAATTGACACTAAAGAGTTTTGCCAAAAAAAGATAATAGATGGAAGAAATGGAAAATAGATACATAAACAGATTTAAAAAAACCTCCAGAACAATTAGTAAGGCACACTGAATGTTCTTGTAGTACCAGTAATGGAACTGTGTTAGTGAGTGTTCAGAGATGGCCATTCACTACGTCATCCAAAATAGACCAGCCTATTTGTTCATGTTTGCCACGAAATTTGAGGCACACCCACATATTGAATGCTATGCAGTTGCACTTTCTTTAAAGTTGTAGTTCTTTATATACAGAAACAAGCCATGACATTCACCTCCACTCAGGCAAATCACTTTGCACGCACTGTGCCTGTTTTCAGTAGAATTGACCATAGACAATTACCTAACAGATATTAACTAACTCAGTGTTTCAACATGATGATTGCATTTCCCAGTTGCACAGATACTCTGTTCAGTCCGTCCATGGCAAAGAGTAAGACATGGTTTCTGCTGGGGGTACACTGGAACTTAGATGACAAGTTCTGTAGTCTTTACTCATTTAAATCTAGTAGCTATGATACAGCTCACGTAAGAGAGAAGTTCCGCTTGCTTTGCGTGAATCATTTGCTTGAATAGATGCTTTTTCCTTTGCATTAAACATAGGCATTAATGCCTTTAAAGTAATATTGCAGGAGGTTAGTATAGTAGCAGATGGAAACAGTGAATTGATTTATTTGTGGCAATGAATGATATGCATAGTATGGATTCAGTTAGGTGAACTGATGAGGTAAACCTGTAATTCATGCACTTAGCTACCATTGCAGAGTTTCTCCAACTGTATCTCTATGTTAATAAAAAGAAAAAAAGCTTTGGAAATACGTGCTCTTAGGAGGAACAATTAAAAGGGGCAGTGGAAGACTGCAAATACAGGATAAAATATAGAGAAATACAGTGGAAGGGATAGTTTAAGAGTAGACAACACTGCAGCAATACTCTATAAAAAAAAAGGAAGGAATGAAATGAGGGTATAACCTATACAGACCTACAAAATCATACAAATTTTGAAGTCAAAAGAGCTTTCAAAAGGCTTACATCTAAAGGCTTACATAAAATGCATCTTAATGTATATAACAAAACACTGGTATTAATACACAGTATTTGTTTACCTCAGGAAATATTAGTTTGCAGATGCTTTCAGTTAACGTGTGCAGGTACACTCTGCTTCTGCTTGTTTTCCTTTGTGGCAGGTTTCCTTGAGCATCTTTTTCATGTACTTCTTTGCAGATGGGCAGAGCTGCTCTAGAGCTGGTTTCTGTGCAGTCCTTCTCATGCTCATCAGCAATATGACTTTGAGTCAGTAAGGAGAAAGGACATTCCCCTGTGATCTTCAAGTCTTTCAGTTTTGTACAGAACATACTGTACCGTCTCTCTATTGAGGTTAAGAATACTCAGCTTGGTATTTAATAGTACTCTTCTGTTTACTAATAAGAGAAAAGGATGCCAGAATATTTGATGAAGCACTGTGGAGGATTATTGGTAGCTATAAAGCATCTCCGGAACCTTTGTGTGCCCCTAGAAAACAAGAAGAAAAAAAAAAAAAAAAACCCACAAACATTATTTTCTCCTTTAAAAAATGAAGTGGCAGTTTTTACCATACATGCATTAAAATAATAGTTTTCCTAAAGCCTTGCTCATGCAGTATTTTCAGCATGAAATCCCTACTGACTTGAACACTTCAGGTAGTTAAAGTTGTGTGCATGGCTAAGGGCTTGGCTGAATCATAGCTCCAGCTATTAAGGAAAAGGAGATTTTTTATCCGATGTATCTTTATTCATGATGATGGATGAGGCTCCTGAAAGAGTAAAGAGCAGAGTTCTAATGAGAAAATCTTTTTAATCCTTCATAAGCAGCTATAAAAACTACTCCAAGTGGCACAATGAAACTGATCTGTAACGGACACTTAAATCTCAATTTAATCAGTGCCCAAGGTATCCTTTTAGGAACAGGGAACTATTTGACTGAAGTTAGCACTCAGTTGTCTGGAGCAGCAGACCTATGGGTTAGAACCTTCTGCAAAAGCCACAGCTACTGTCGACATCAGCCAACATCCTGGGACAGTCAGCAGGTGGGAAAACGACGATGTAACTGACACAGTTGCTTGAGGGGTTTTTATACTTTTACAGGTGATGTCTTTCAAACAACACATGAAAACCAGAGTTGAATATTTCAGTTATATATTTGTTATATTTACTTCAGTAAGACTTACTTCATTTTCCATTGTCCATACCACATTTAATCAGACCCCCTCATTCTCAGGTAGTACTCTAACAAGGTAATCATGGAGAGCTTCTGGCAACTCTTGAAGGAGCTGAAGTGCTACGTTTCCCTCTCCCTGAAGATAGAGCCCAACAAAGCTTTCTTTCAGAGGCACTGTGGCTTTAATCCACCTGTGAGCCACACTGCTTATTCCTCCCTCCAAGACAACCAAAGGACCACTGGACCAAGGTAAAAAATAACTAATTCCCTAATACAGGTAATCAACTGCTGCTTTTGAAACAGCTGTAATGAATGCCACAGCAGGGGAGTGCTGCAGAGCCAGCACAAGTGATGCAGATAAAAGGAGCAACAGGCAGAAGCCACTTTGGCTGGACCTCCTGCTGAAAAAAATATCTGACAGAAAAGGCCCTTTTCAAGTGTGCTGTAATGCTGATGGTGGCAGCCCAGCTTCCAGGGAGCATCTGTCAGAACTATGGAAGCATTACTGTGAGAATCAATAAACACAATGATAAGAAAAAGAGGCTAAAGAATGTTTACATAATATTTTATATTTCAGCTAAGAGCTGAAATGAGAAATGTATTTGTTTTTACTATACGAATATCAGTAACATTTTATTTTTTACTACTGCATACTCTTGTGTAGAAAATGTGGCAGTGAAAAACTGCAAGCAAGAACCACACAATATATACATGAACATGTACTGTTTTGCATTCTAGAATAAGCACCATTTTATACACACATTTTTCTTCAGGAGCTTTTATAAAAATTATAAAATAATCATTTTACATTATTAATGGAGAAAAGCAAAAAAAAAATCCACCTTTTCTGTACTTATTTGTACTTTCTATTGAATTTGTGTATTGAAATGCAAAGAAGAAAAACAGCAAAATACGTATGTATTTGAACCACTGTCAAAAGATAGGAAGACTAACAGCTGTGATGGACTTACATCCATAAATTAAACACTTCACTGTTTCTAGAAGCCAGTTATCTGAAGTTAGCTGGGGAGTCACTTCCATTCTGTATTAATCAGTGTATTATTAGTACAAATATTCTGAAGTTCTTGTTTTCCGAAGAACAAAGGGAATGATAAATCCCTTGATAGCATAGACCCTGGTTCAAACCAGTATCAACTTAACAGGCATGACAAGTTTAAAGTGGTGACCAAGGCAAGATTCTGCACTTGGTCTGCAATGACAAGACCCTCTAAAGGACACATTTAAAGAAACAAAGTGGAAGGGTTTGTAGCGCCATCACACCTTCAGAGGACTCAAACACTGAAATGAAAAGTATATATACCCTAAGTCTTTCTTAATTGAAAAGTCAAGTTTCCATTTGGTATCCTAAGTGCACAGAATCACAGAACTGTAGGGGTTGGAAGGGACCTCTAGAGATCATCAAGTCCAACCCCCTGCCCAAGCAGCTCCCTAGTCCAGGTTGCACAGGTAGGTGTCCAGGTGGGTCTTGAACGTCTCCAGAGAAGGAGACCCCACCACCTCTCTGTGCAGCCTGTGCCAGTGCTCCGTCACTGCACTGGGAAGAAGATCTCACACACATTTGTGTGGAACTTCCTCTTCTTCAGTTTGCGGCCATTTCCTCTTGTCCTATCGCCATGTTCTGCTAAGAATAGTCCAGCCTCACCCCTTTGCCTCCTGCACCTTAGATATTTATAGATATTTACAGTACCTCACACTTAATATTCAGAAAAGTATAACATATGCTAGAAAAACCTGCCTCACTCCAACTGTAATTGGATGTTGTCCAGGAGAAGGACAGTGAATCAACACTGTTGTGTTTAAAGAAGAAATTCCAGCAGCATGATGGACTTTAAAAAGGTATAAGAAAAATGAGATATGGTACATGTTACAGGTTGAATCAAACATCTGCAAATGTGTTTTAAGAATGATAAACTCCAGCCCTTCCATTTTTCATAATGTTTAAAAACATTTTCTGACCATGCGAAAAAAAATAAAATAGAGCACTTGAAGAAATATGGAAAAGTTTCTGGTTTTGATCCCTCTCCAAACACGCTCTGTGAGAGCTTATCCCACGGGAGCAGCAGTGTTTAATGTGAACTCTTCATCTCTGCCATATTAATTGCTGTCATATTTACCTTTGGAAGCAAACTGAAAATTGAAATCAAATAATCTGCGGTGATATCAAACTACACGCAACAAATTTATTTCGTGTCTGGCTGAATACAACATGGCACTGTGCCACCCAGAAAAACTAAGATGACTTCACACAGTATAGTCACAGCAGCAGAATAATTTAACAGCGTTCAAAACGCTTTGTGCAAACATTTCATTGTGTATTTACATCTGTACTTGTCTTCCAGCCAAAATGTCTTCCTGTATGATTATTTGTACTAGCTGCTTCTGAATGTTTTCCTCTGCTGAAACAGCTCCTTGACAATAGCATGAAGTACCGTGCAATGAATAAATCCTACAGTAAAACCGTCTCATATTAACGTAGTCATTTATAAGAATTAAGGAGTAACACTTGCTAACGGTAGCTAAAGTTGTTATTTAATCTTAAGGACATGGGAGGAAAAACTAGAAGCAACGTTAAATACTTTTTTCTTTATACAAGCTGAGTCATTTGGACAGAGTAGCACATGTTATGCTGTAGTGTTACTTTTCATCTTTACACAGACATATCAGGCAGGTGAACTTCTGAACAATAATTTTAAAAATATATTCTAAGATTTTTTTTTTTTATTATTTGCAACAGTCGATCTATATCACTGACTGCATCTAACTTTCTGCATCACAAGAGCAATTGCAGTGCTCAAAGGAGTGGTCTGGAAGTCATTACCTAAACAGAAGTAGTTGCTAACATCTGTCTTGTTATGTAAAATGGAGACTTGCAATTCCCACGAGCTTTAATCCTCCCGGGATTCAGAAATCACTGCCTTTTACCCCTTGCCAGTAGGCCTCTGCACAGAGCAAGGCAGGATCTGTCTGGCTCTTGATGTACAGGCAAACCACAAGTAACACCCAGCAAGTGGGATTAGAATTTACCACCCTATCAGGAGGCATTTAGCATTTTTCAGCAAACGATCTCGGGGGAAAAAAAAAAAAAAAACTAAACCCTGTCGTTTTGTCTTGAAATTTTGAAATGCTATATCCACACTTGATTTTTTCCACTTAAAAGAGCCGTGTGTGGCAGCAGAATCAAAGCCTTGATTTCTAAAGATTTCAAGGATCCTCCTAAAACACCCAGAGAAAACTGATCAAGTCTGCATCAAAATATAAGTTAATATTTTAAGAAGTCTATTTTTTTAGTCTCGTTAAATCCTGTACAGGTAAGCACTTGGGCTGCCTCATTGAACTTGAGCACATTCAGAGCACACATACCTTCAAAAAGTTCATTTGTTTGGGTACTGCTGCTTTTGGAGGCACAAGTAACTGGAGAAGATGGGCAGATCTGCGTACAAATGTCTAAGAGGCAGTAAGTCACGCCAAATAGAAAAATGACAATTACTGCCAGTTGTTGACTTAAGTGGAGGACATCTTGGAAGCCATGCATCCTTGTAACGAGGAATGAGGTGTTTCTCTGCATCTCCACGCTCAGAAATTTGAGGATGCCTCATTTATTTCGTTCTAGTTCTGTCATTAACAGAGTAAACACATTTGCTAACCTACCTGAGGACAGCTGTGCCATTGGTCAAGGATATAATGCAATGTACAAATTAGGTGTAGTACACTGTAGGGGTAGGATTCTGAAATCTGCAGCAACAGCACAAACTTAATTGAAATTTTAATAAGACTAAGTTGCATAAAGAACTTGAGTGTCAGAAGAAAACTGCAAAACCAAGGACTTGAGTGTTAGGTGACCGCTGAATCCTACACCTGTGTAGATACTATAGTACTCACGTTACAAAGCAGTAACTTTTTTTCAGCAAGATTCTAGGCTCTTACATATACTTAAACACTTTGCTGTTTTGGCACCTTAGATTTGAACAAATTTACTAGCAGATTTTGAAAGAAAAAAACACTAGAATTTTTAAAGAAAAAAAAGCTATACTTAAAGCATCTCACAGTGAATAAGTGCTGCTATCAATTGTTAATTTAATAGCCCAAGAATTTTAATAAATCCAAACTGAGTGTAATGAATCATCCCTGTGTCCTGCACAACAGCTTAGGACAAGCTAAAAATCTAAGCATTGCTTACAAGACTTTCTCCTCATATAATGTGAAATTTCTTCACCTTTGTGCCTTTTTTCATCATGAACTGTTTTAAGAAACAGAGAAACGCATTCAATTATTTCCTCAATGCTACACATCTCATGGACTGCAATCTGCTTCAAAAACGACAGCTACAAAGCTAAGAGAGACAGAAAATAGGAATGCTGAATTATTCCTTCATTCACAGAGTAATCAGCAGAAAATAAGTTTCAGGAAATGCATAAATAAAAATGTATTTTTTTTTCTAATGTATGTAATTTTAAGGTCATCCTGAGACATACATTTCTTCTGCTTGAAAATATTAATGTTGGTATAAGAACAGCAAGCTCTGTGCCTTGGCATAGAAACCAATGGGCTTGGCGACAGACTAAACCTCTAAAGAGTCGCTGAATTTCTGATACTGATTTTGTGACTGACCCATTTCCCTCCAGTGGTCTGTAGCAAATCCCTGCATCCAAATATAACCCTAGGAGAGGCCTAGACTGGTTTCAATTAAATGCACATAGGAAACCCTAATTACTGCCCCCACGTTTTGGCACGTAACTGAAGGAAGGACTGATTCCCAAATGGAATTTATAAGACACGTATTTGCCATTTTAAGTATCACATGCACTTTCACAGGGTAAATATTTTTCCTGTGTTAGGACCAAATAACAGGGAGGCACGCTGAGAAGATAGCGTGGGAAAAGTTTTCTCTTCCTGTTAGTCAAAGGCTATCTGTGAAAACATCCCATAGCAAGCCCAGCAGGCAGCTCCACAGCACCTGATCCTTTGCTCTTCCATCATGCTCTCAGGCAGAAATAGTAATTCTTGATTGTGGCACATCCTCTCAACTCCCCTACAGGTCCAAAGCATGGCTAGGACCAACAGCTAAGTACTTACAATTGAGGCAGTGCCCAAGAAAACTACAGCTACCCTAACTGTGGGAGCTCTTGAGGTTAAGTGCTCACGGACTTTAGCTCTCAGGCAGAGCTGGAGATATTTCATGGAAGTACAACCTGTTGTGTGTATCCACAACTCGTTATTTGTTTTCAGAAATCCTGATACTGAAGTGACATAACTGGTGACAACTTAAGCAATCCAGGTCCACAGAGGGGGAAGGAACTGAAACAGTGAGGTCAAACATGAGCAAAAACTATCCAAAATGTCCAGAAATTATTCACACACCTCTAAATGAATACACTTTATGTATAGAAATTGCATTTCCCTTCAGTCTGCATTCACAGTCCACAAAAGTAAAGTATTTCAGTGAGCATCATAAGAAAGCATACAAATAAATCGATGTCTGCAGCACTCCTTCTGTCACTTCAAGAAAGAAAGCTTGACATGCAGACACACAACGTTCATGGCAGTGTGAAGGAGTTAAACACAAAGATCAGAGTTCAGCCCATAATCACTGGAATGTCCAATTCACAAAGTGTTGTGATTCTAGGATATGAAGGAGTTGTCAGTTGTTGTAGTTACTGAGCCTCTCCAAATACCTACTTAGAGCTGAAGCTCTCAAGCTTACCAGTACACCTTTTCTCCTTTGAGTAGGCCTCTAACTTTGGGTCCAAAAATTTTGATTTTTGTTTAGCTCATAGATTGGAAACACTTTCTAGAGCCAAAGTAAAAAACAATTGCAATCTGCTGTAATAAAAAAGAAATCGATAGCTTTTTATCTCGGAATATTTTTCAATGAGATCTTTAGCTAGAACTTATGACTTAAACAGAATTGCTACATCTTCTATAATAAATGAAATAAACATATTCAAACTGGGAAATTGCTAATGCATGAAATTTCTTTCTCCTTTGAGAACCACGGTATGGATTAACTGTAAAGCACAAACAGGTGACCAACACTTCTTCAAAGACACTTATCTTGCCAAATCTTGTATCTGCATCTATTCACCTGATTGAAGTTGAATGTGCACGCCTGTTTACAAAACTGACCCACAGGTTTGCCTAAACACCATTACTGTTCTCCAAAGATACTGGAGCATCATACAGGAATATACAACACTGAGTATAGTGTCTTATGACAGTGCATATTTTAAAATACTCCCTTTGTGTTCAGAGCTTTAAATTACAACGAACAGCAGGTTTTAGAGACGATGGAGAATGAAAAGCTTTCCTGAACTCTGTAGATCTTAGAAAACTGTTTGAAAATTAAGTCTGTACAAAGAAGTGTTTCACAAGTAGCTTTCAAGTGTAGCCTTGTGTGTACAATGTCTACAAGATCACGTTCACATTGGAGATTAGACAACTGCCTTTCATATTAATTCATATTTAAGAACTCATTCCAACTCACACTGTAGTATTAGTAAGCTTCTGGATATACACTGACATGACTGTTTTCTTATTTTTGAAGCAAAACAAGCCCTTGACTTTTGTCATTCTGGGTTTTTGCGTGTTGGTGTGTAGATGTGATAGTAAACACACAACTGGTCTCATTTGAAATTAAATATGATGTGTGGGAAGTTAAAAGCAAGAATTTCTAATGAGTGAAGATAGTTCTGCAGCAGCAAGGTCATGGCCTTCTAATTTTTCAGATAGGAAAAAAAAACAACAATCTATTGATGAGGTGTCCTCAGTCAGAATACGTGGTTGAAGAGATGTTTTCACAGCCATCACAGTTACTGATACTGCTTTACCTAGAGCATGAGGCAAAGAAAACAGCCCTGAGGAAGAGATCTGCCACGTTCCTAATTGTTCTCTTCCATCTGGACAAGGCACCTTTCTTTTCAATTAAATAGTTACAGATGTTTTCTGCTACAAAACACAATTTAAAAAAAAAAGTTCAGGTACAAATTCAGGGTTTAATTATGGAGATAAATTACAAGCATTTTGAACATAAGGGCTCTTCTGCTACTTTTCCCACATAATTGAGCTACACTGGGAAAGGTTCTCAGGTTCTTTTCCCCATTTGGAAAATGCAGATAATTATTTATTTAATCGAGGGTGATGATGTTACCAGAGGAGCTGGACTCTTCACGAAACAAGGAAGATATGAATAGTACTTCCAAGCAAAATGTCTGGGATCCAAATAAACACTTTTTTAATGATACAGAGCCTGAACACAGCCCAGTGTGAAACACAGAATAACTTAAGGAACTTGACTCTATGTAAAGAATTTACAACTGTCCACAGTTCTTGATCTCACAACTTGTACAACTGCATTATCTGCAGTTAATGACACTGCATACTTACCAAGGCCTTTAATACCAATGCTCTGCTGCAATTCTCAGATAGTTTGCAATGAGAAAAACTGCTAATAAGACAATGAATACCTGCTGTTCTTCATTATGCGTGAAAAAGGAGCGGCTGAGGGAGCTGGGATTGTTTAGTCTGGAGAAAAGGAGGCTCAGAGGGGACCTTATTGCACTCTACCACTTCCTGAAGGGGGATTGTGGTGCGGAGGGGGTCAGCCTCTTCTCCCAGATTACTAGTGACAGGACGAGAGGGAATGGCCACAAGTTGCGCCAAGGAAGATTTAGATTAGATTTGAGGAGAAACTTTTTCTCTGAAAGAGTGGTCAGGCACTGGAATGGCCTGCCTAGGGAGGTGGTTGAGGCACCATCCCTAGCGCTGTTCAAGAAGCGTTTAGATGAGGTGCTAAGGGATTTGGTTTAGTAGCTTAGTGGGTAGGGATGGTGATAGGAGGATGGTTGGACTAGATGATCTTGTAGGTCCTTTCCAACCTAATGCATCTATGAATCTATGAATCTATGAAAAAAAAGGAGATCAGGGAGATATAGAGAGAAAAAGGATCAATGAATTAAAAAAAAATACAAGAAAGCAGAAAAGGATATAAAGATGAAAAAATCCTTAAGAAAAATAATGAAACAGAAACACTTCCCAAGGCCCAGACAGTTCTCTTTCCCTGATCTTTTTCTCTGCCACAATAGGTAGAAAACTGTATCAGCACTTACTTTGTAGTTCAAGGTGTGGCAGTTCACGCTTCAGTGCTGGGAGCCTTCACATTTCAGACCTCAGGCAAAATGAACAAGCAACAGCTACAGTGTCTTGCTTCAGAGGCTAGTGCTCCAAATCAGAGCATCAGCAGAAGATGTAGCAGTACATAGGTATGTTGAAATGACAGCTTCACAATGGATGTGAAGTGCCTGTCAGCCTTTGAAGGCTGAAGTCTGAACCCTAAAGTAGAAGTAAGGAGTCTGGAGGATCCAAGCTGCATTGCCTTCACAGAGGTAACGGGGTCGACTCAGATTTATACAATTATGAAGCAAAATTAAGATCAATGTAATTGCTAAACATATTTGATGCAGCACACCAGCTTCTGCAAAGACAGATAAACTACCTAGATATCATAAAACCCACAAGAAGTGTGGGAGCTGTCCCACATTGAAGGCCCTTTAAAGTAATACTTCCCACTAAAATGTTAAACAGCACCCACTCTGTATTTACTACTCTCTAAATTTTTAAAATGTCATACCAATCATGAATATCTGTTTTGTTGGTTGGGTTTTTTCCCCCCCACTATGTTAAGGAACCAAATCATTTTCAGAAAACCTTACAGTTTTTATTTCAGTCTCCATCTTGGTATCTCTAAAGCTTTGTCTAAGTAGTTCAACAAGTTGTTGCAGACTCTCCTTGTTTTTTTTTTACTGAAGCTCAGGTTCAAGGCAGAAACAATATTAAAATAAATCATTATGAGGGTTAAGCAGGAGCCAGACAGAGTATCTCCAATTTGCAATATCACATATTTGTGCTCTGAATAGGAGCTCTAAACCAGCACCAAAAATAGCTCTGTTGTTACAGATGTGTAAAGGCATGAAGACTGGACAGCAAACTGAGATAAAATCCCAACAATAAACCAAAATCGAGGTCTGATCCTGGCAAGTTCACATGCACTCAGAGAGCTACCTCAAATAGACTTTGAATTATTATTATTCTGAAAAAAAAAAAAAAAAGCTTAATTGACTGAAAAGTTTAAATTTATTGTTAACTGAAGTAGGGTGAATAACCCAGAAGAACAGTACTCACAGAAAACAATGAGGTGGATGATATATTTTGCTTGGTTCATCTGGGTGGTACAAAGACAACCAGTAAATAAAGGCTCACCTTTTGCAGATGGTCAAGGCTCACCAATAACTCCACAGGGGAGGAATCCCCAACAAGAGAACCTTCCCCAGTCGTGGTCAGCCCTTAAATGGAGTCTGGGAGAGGTGGAGCCAGACTCCACCCCTTCTGGTCACAGGTGCATTGCCTTCACCTGTGCTCCTGCAGCTGACTCAGTGCTCACCTCAGGTGATCCATCAGTGGTTCAGGCCCTGATTCAACAGTTCCCATACAACTGGGTTCTCTATCAAAGAAATCCCATGACAAGGAATAGGTTCCATCTCTGTCTGTATGAGCGTAGAAAGACAATGCTCTATAAGCAGTTCTCTCTTTATAAAGATATATATGAAATTTCACAAGGAAAAGGATAAGAGAATTTGTCTGTAGTTAGAGCAAAGGGAAGGAATGGTAGGTAGGCATGAGTTCCCAGAGGATAAAACCAGAGATGACAGTTTAAGGACGAAGAAAAGTAGTATGCCCTTCATGAAGGCTTTGTGCCAAGACAAAAAAATGTATATCTTTAAGCCTCTTGGTACTTTGGAGCACCTGGAAATATCATGAATCTTACAGAGTCTGTACCCTCAACATGTGAAAAATGGAGAGAAAAGAAAGCATGCTGCATTGTTTTTTTACAGTCTTCCTTTGCATGAAGTCACAAACCTTGGATATTTCTGTTTACAGCTTAGGTGACACTGAAAATTCAAAACACAGTTTAAATATTTGCACCTGGCAGTTTCTAATGAGACAGTTGCCAGCTTTTCCAGCATCCTGTGATAATGAAGGAATTAAGTTCCCACAGTATCTCCAAGTATCGGTGCAGCATATTTATGTTGTAAACCTTTGTTCCAAGCTGTTTATATCCAGCATCTAAATCCCATGTTGTCTATTATATATCAAACTGACAAAAGGAGCACACTGAAAAGCAATGTAACCTCTTTCTTGAAAGCAAGATTACCTACTTTGTTTAGCTTTAAAGATCTGAGTTAACTTACTAATATTTGACTACAGATTATGAGTGTTTCCCATGGTTGTAGAGTAACAGTAGGGAAAGAGACCAGTGAGAATATGTTATTTAAATAGTAGCATAAAAATTCTTTCCTGCGTATTTATTCCAATGTTGAATAGACCAGCCATTTACAATACAGTATATTGCAGCAACTGCAATAAAAACTGCATTTAAAATAAAACAAAAACATGTCAAGCCCGTAAGGTGTTTTTCTGCTCTAATTTCAGGTTCTTATCTCATTTTTTCCCTATTCCAATATGTTGCTAACTAAAATGTGTCCACAGCACAGGCAATGATGGATGTTCTTTTCTAGCTTTTGCTACACATAAATCATAATCCTGTATTCCTTCAGTAATCCTTGCTCTTCGCTGCTTCAAATCATATTTCAAAAGAAACTTTTACCATTTCATTCCCTTCTATCATTTAGATATACTTTTGCTTAGAAATTACTATTGCTAAGAACTGTAAGTTATTTCCAACGAGAAACTGGAAGGAAGATTGAAACCACATTTCATACACTGTATTAATTATCAGTTAAAAAAGAAATTTTACTTCCTAGTGCCAGCCTCTACTCTTCTAAGGGAATAATATGGATCTTGTCATGATGTCCACCATTCTCTCAAGCCTGATCTATTTATGCATTTCAAACTCTGACTAAGCTGTGTCCACTAGATCTAAAAGTTACCACTGATGTGGCCAGTGACTTTTTCCACGTTACTTGACTGTCATGCTCCATCTCTCACAGATCAGGAGTGCGTGACATACAGAGTAAGTGCAGAGCTCACCTAAGCTGATGCAAATTTCCAGATCAGCTGTAGATTTTCAGTGTCAAACAATAGATGTAGTCTCTGTCTCATGAACCTAATAAAATGTTTTGGAAGTCACACCTGACTCACAACTGAAAGACACATCTCCTCTACTGTATTTAATTCCCACCACACTATCAAATGCTTTTGTCTGAGAAAGGAACTACTGAATGGCACTTCAGCAACCAAGAAGGCCACCATTCAGTTAGTGACACTGATATTTGGTCAACACATGAAAATTCCCACAGAGCCTTTGCTTTAACTGAAATACTGTTATTTAACCTTAGGTCTGATGAGTTTATCCTTGGAGAGAATGCTTAGCTGAGAAATTGTGCCAATGTAATCTTGCATTCTGCTGGAGTTACTGCTTTTTCTTCTATCACCGTTGCTACGTGCATTATTGGTTTAACTTTCCAAGAGGCCCAAATTAAGATCAGGGACATATACAAATATATAGTAAAAGATTATTATTTGGCTTGAAGAGCTCGCCCTCTGACTAGCAAAGACAGAAAAATGGAATACAAGGTGTTACTATGCCTTTTTTAAAAGGGGGGCAATGAGATATGCCAGAGATCACAAAAGAAAGACTGCAGTTGGACTAAAGAAGTTCACTGAATCTAAAATTGATTGTGGGCATTCCTGATATTTTTGAGATAAAAAATAATTGGCTCTACACTGTCCAAAAGCATTGCTAATTTTCTCAACCCCCCAAAACTATCCTTCCCTTCAAACCGTTCTTCCCAAATGGAAATATTATAACCCTACCTTTCAACATGCTTTGTGAAATCTATGGATCAATGGCTATTTTCACCAAAATTTAAACAGTTTTTTGATTAACTGAGGATTTTTCTCAACATGAAGCCAATGGTTTTGCACTCGCAGCTTGCCTGTGCAAATGGAAAACTATGAAGACAATTTAGGCAAAAATAAAAAAATAAAAATTAAAAAAAAAAGCAAATTAAAAGTTGGATTGATGCATGCTTTCTCTAAAGACATGGAAATTTTGCCATTTTTAGCAGTTCTATTTAAAACAGCAACTGCAACGAGTATTTTAGGCTCCAGAGTGCCTGCAGCCAAGACTACAAAGCCACACAGCTTCTAGCAGACACCCCTCCCTACTGAAAAGACAGCTACTGGCTGTATTGTCCTCTGTTTTCAAAACATATAATTAACCACGAGGAAATGCAAAATCCCAATTTTTCCAAGTCACAAACTGGAAATCTTGCTGAGGTGTTCTGCCAATGCCTTTTACAGTGCTCTCTCATGTGTGAAGGGTTTCTGCATTTTGCCGAAGAGAGAAATCCGCTCTCCTTGAACAGCTTTTGTCAGTTTCCATCTGTATCAAGCACCAAGTGAAATGCAAGGTTAAAATGAAATTCAACATGTTTACCTCAGACAGCATCAGCAAGGCAGTTTCCTGTATACAACGTATTCCTGTTTAACGTAGCACAGAAAAACCTGTTCCTAGCACCTCAAAAAGTGCACCGTTGCTGATTAAAAGTGGAGTGTTCAGCAGCAAGCACTGTGTGTGGCACCACAGGAACTGCCTTTCACTGCACCCTCTGGAATTTGTGACATTCTAGAATCAAACTGTACTAAAACCATCAGCAGGATCCCCACAGAATATCGTTTCTCCAAAAGAATGATTTGTTTTCATTCTGAATATCTCAGAATGTGAGTAAGGAAGAGGTTCACTTCATAAGCATATGTTTGTTGCAATTTCCATTTGTGGGGGGAAAAAAAAAGAGATTTTAATACGTTGCCTTACAGTAAGAAATTTTTACTCACACTGAAACAGTTGGATGACTTGCATGGAATATTCCCTGTGACTCTATAATACAAATAGCTGTCTAAGGGCTGGATTCCAGAATGCTTGATAAAATCTTTGGAACTGCCTCCAGCCTCTTCCATGATAATGCACACACCCTGCTTTCTATATCACAACCCACACAAATAAAGCTCTATTCCTGAGCCGCTTCATGGCTGACCTATTTTCAATATGGACTTAGCTGAAACAATCAATGGGCATATCCATGCACAAAGTGCAAGTCGCAGTCAAACAATCCCAAGAGAGAGCTTCAGGCAGCCCCAGGTCCCACAGCCACATGCTGAGGTGCAGTCCTTCAGGTATTTTTCCCCTTGCCCAAAAGCAAGGAAAAAATATCGGGCACTAAAGCAGGGAGAGCACAGTATTCTCTACACAGCGAGAGGCACAGTCAGTGGGGGTGATGGTGAAGGAAGTGCCCTCTCAGACATAATATGCAAGTTTACTGCTTGCTTATCAGCTAGGTTCAGTGTGCTGCCTGTGGGAAAGCAGCCTACTGGTGCTGATTTGCATTTGTCTGAATACTATTACTAGCAGGGCACCGTTCTCTTGGAACAGCTACTTCTGGAATGAATATGCAAGAAGAGAATCAACCCATGGCTTGGCCTTAAGAAACACAAAGGAACTAATTGAAAGAGTCGGAGTGGTGAAATAAAGAATAATGCCTGTAAATCACAGATCAGGAAATCAAGAAAAATGGTAAAGCTGCCTAAAAGCAGCATTGAGACTCTGAAGCATGAGGGGGGCATTTCAATAAAACGAGAGCTCTAGACAGACAACTCTGCACTTGAACAAGAAATCTGTAATCTTGGCAGAAGCACAGATTCCATTTAACCAAACTACTGAGTCATAGGAAATATAAAGGAAAAATAAGTGTGAGTATCACAAAATATATATATATATATACTCTCATAAAGTGAAGTTCTTTCAAAGGTTGAAAGCCTGTGGAAGTGCTACACCTCAAATTTATTTGGGGTCTGTAGCAGTGCAGAGGATACATTGAGATCTCTTTATGGTGAAGTAAAACTAATTCCTAGAGAACATATTTGCTTTGAATTAGGTAATAAAGCAGCAGAACAGCAATGGAACCTAACCTCCTCAACAAATGAATAAACAAATAAAATTTTATAAATAAATAAAATAGGAGTAGAAGTCAGATTACCCTAAACTCCGTATCTACAAAAATAAATAAAGATACTCTATAGGGCATAAATGAACTAAACTGACTAGGAAACACTATCACTGA
>VXAB01006224.1:95854-109105 GCA_013399175.1 Odontophorus gujanensis
TAAAGTGAAGTTCTTTCAAAGGTTGAAAGCCTGTGGAAGTGCTACACCTCAAATTTATTTGGGGTCTGTAGCAGTGCAGAGGATACATTGAGATCTCTTTATGGTGAAGTAAAACTAATTCCTAGAGAACATATTTGCTTTGAATTAGGTAATAAAGCAGCAGAACAGCAATGGAACCTAACCTCCTCAACAAATGAATAAACAAATAAAATTTTATAAATAAATAAAATAGGAGTAGAAGTCAGATTACCCTAAACTCCGTATCTACAAAAATAAATAAAGATACTCTATAGGGCATAAATGAACTAAACTGACTAGGAAACACTATCACTGATCCAGCAGTGACATCACCTGACTAGGACAACCTAAGAATTGGAAAAGCAGGATGCTACCAAATGAATAGCAGTTGACACTTGTGTTACAAGTCAGAAGATTCTTTAGTGATATTAACATGGTCTTTTCCACTGATTCATAGATCAGTAAGCAGAAACCTAATTAAAAAAAAAAAAAAAAAACTGGTGTCTCTAGCAAATTTTCCTGTCTTTATTAGGGGAAAAAATCCCACAATAAAAAAAAATGACCAACCAAACACAAAAGAAATAACAGCTGTTTAAACCCTAGCCTTATCCCATTTATGCAAGTACATAAACCCTACTGACATTTTAAAACTGAACATACTCTGTCCTGAACAGTGTTTCTTACTTGTACAAAGAGTTATACCTGAACACTGATAGGATAAACTTCATTCTCTACTAACTGCTTCAACTAGTCATGGAAGACTCACTGAGTACATAGTATATGTACAGCTCAGATGCTCAAAACATGACAAAAGTAACGCTCAAAGTAATGTCAAATGTGAGATTTGACTCAAACTTCAAGTGCTAAAAAACTTAATTGAAATGCTAGGCATCTAAATAAATGCAGTGAATTTTAATAAACACATGAAAACCTTTTTTTTTTTTTAAACTATACAGAAGTTTTTTCACTAAATAAGTTTATAAAAAAAAAATAAAAATAAAAAGAAACACCTGGTTGTCTACAGAGTAGAGAGGAAAAGTGGCCAAGCATCTTATAAGACATATTTCCTTGCTTGTAACTTAGAATATTGTATCTGGTTACTACACTGCTAGATATTCTTTTTCTTATTTAACACAACTTACAACATTTTGGTGTATCAGCTCATTTCATTTAAAAGGAAAAATAGCTGCATTTTCTACAGGATCTACCTTGAGTTCTTGGACTGCTTCCTTTGCCTCTCGATGTCAGTTCAGAATTTCAAGCAGACAGCATTCAGCTTAGTGACTGTGACATTCTCTCTTATTCCGTGACATAGCCAGGTTTTGATTGTTACTGGTGTTTTGAGCGTTTTTTGATAAATTCACTTATGTTTTGATGTCACTAGGGGATCTGTTTTGAAACAGAGTGTTGTAGAGTGGTTATAGACGTATTTTTTAAATATACATTCACCAGAATAAGACAAATACACAAGACTTTAGCACTTATTTCTATGGACACAACACAAATACCAGCCTTGAATTCTCATTTTTCATTTCATAGTTCTCTATCGACTGGACACTCAGGCAGGAAAGTGAACCAATGGGAGAAAGGATGGTGAACCACTTTGTTGATTATGGCAAGAAAAAAGAAAAAGAAGGATTAAAAATAACACTACAGAACTAAATTCCAGTTTCTCCTGCAGTGTTTGCCTCATATTCTTGCACTGCCATGAGTCATAAGAGCTGTAGGCTACATAATTCCACAAAACAAACAAAAACAAGAGATCTCCAGATATGGTTTCCTTTCTTCTTTCTCACTTTTCCCGGATAATCTGGATCAGCATGATATCAGCAATTGCTTTTCTTTTCTGAGAATGTGGAGTGTAAAGTCTTTTGTATCACCATTATAGTATTTCTCATGCTCCCTTAAAATCATCTGGTTCATTTAAGTTCTTGCTATTGGCAAAGCAACAGAGTACTCAGCAGAGCTATGAGTGTATGTTCAGATGTAGTACTCCAGAGCAACACAACCCAAGCAAGAAACTTCACAGGGAAGAGAACATCCCATGCATGCATTTATAACATATTTTCACATGTTCCCTGGTTGTTTAAACTGCCTAAATTTTCTGATTAACTACATAAAGCATTCTGCTACGGGAATCCCTTTGTAGTATGGGCTGTCACCACCTTCAGCTCCTAATGCCAGAAAGGAGTGGACCTATTTTTGTGATTTAAAGTATACCTTTCCTTGCTCTTACTTTCTGCAATTTGGAAACAAATCATCTTATCCTTAACTACAAGTAAAGGGAGTGGCTTCAGTGGGAATTCTGCCTTAAACTAAAAGAGTTCGTCATTTCCAAATAAGTAAAACACTGTCTTCTACTAACAGCAAGATAATTGAACACTTGCACTTGTTTTGTTGTAATTTACACCAATGAATAACTGCTCCGTTACAACTGCTGCCTGAGACTTTACAATAGAAAATCTGAGTGAACAGTAATGTCTGCTTCCCTACTAATATTTCAACAACCAAAAGTTTCACCGCATCTCTAGACCAACTTGTACGTAGCACATTGCAATCTCTATTCCAGTGGAAGAAATGGGCTCCATATAGCATTCCAAACCACTTCATTCCACACCAATACAGTAATATCAATACCACGTCTTCACATAGGACTTTTTTTCCCCGGTTTATTCATCTTTTGTATATGATTAGACCACCTCACTATGTACACAGAAGAAGCAACCAGCTGTGAAAAATAAAGCCACTGTAGGAGCAGCATTGGATCAAGTGTGAGAGAGTATACATGATAGATAAAGGTACTGTTTTATAACTTCTCAAGCATTGTAATGATTATAGATGGGGATGATTTTATAAAGGGATGCCTGGGCCTGGGTTAGTCTTGTTGTGAGCATGAGCCACAGGAACAGCTAGCTCTAGCTGCTCGCAATAACAACTAATAGCCCTGAAAAAGTAGGAGAAATAGTTAAGCTACAGAAATCGACTGAAACAAAGTGAACTACCAATCCTAAGGAATACAATAAAAAGAAAGAAATGAAACGAACGCAAAAGCGAGGCTCTTGCTAGGCTTTAAGTACGCGATCCAACGCCAGGCTCCTGTCAAATTCACCAAGCCCAACAATGCGAACCGCGCCGCAAACGAGATAAGAGAGCCCGCCTAATTGCGAAGCAGTGCAGCGAGCCCGAACAGCCGCAACTAGCTCGGCGGGCAGCGTCAGCTTAGCGAATTCTTACAAACCCGCACAATGCACAAAGGCCCCCGCTTGCTCTCCGGCTCACGTCGGCTGGGGGGGCTCCGCATAGGGTGGGTCCGGCTGGGAAGGGACCCGGTTCGACCCCGGTCCCAGCCGTGCCCAGCCCGCGTTCCGCAGCGCCCCGTCCCAGCGCTGTCCAGGGTCCCCACCGCACCCCTCGCCGCGCCCCGGCCCCGCTCGCTCACCATAGCGCCAGAGCTCCGGGCGCGGCTCCGCTGCGCTCCGCGGCGCCGCCAAGGTGTATTTGGGGAGCGGGCGCGGCGTGAGGCCGGCCCGGGTTGGGGGGGGGTGGAGGCCTTGCGGGAGGGGCCTCCCCGCGGACCCAATCAGGGCGGCCCCGAGGCGGCGTGGGTTGAGCCGGAGTAGGACACCGAGGTGGTGGGAGGCTGCGGCTATCGGCGGTCTTATCCGCGCGAGTGTCTTTTTGAACGACCTCCCGTGTGACAGTCGGGTGCTACCATCTTCGTTTTGCTCGCGGCTTGCTGGCAGAGCTGTGAAGTGCTTGTAGCTAGCGGTTGTCTGTATCCTGATGTATGCAGCATACACGTTTTCACCGTAGCTTGGATGTCTGAGGATTGTAACCGACTGTGAAGAGAGGAGGGAGGGCGACAATACCTTTCCCAACAAAACCAAGAGGAGCAAAGAATAATTCGAATGATTTCAGAGTAGTGGCATGCCAAGTCAAGCTTGATTTAGAACATGAATTCAGCAAACACTTTTTATAGAGCTACCCAGGTCTGAAATCATCCTCTTAACTCTTGAATGTCAGCAATAAAGTACAGCTTCAAAATTTTGAAATCTCCACCAACGGAGCCCTAGAAGCCCTGGTCAGAAATGTTAATCATGCTGGGCTGGGACAATTATCCCTGACCAGCCTTCCAGCAGGATTATCACTCTATGAAGTCACATGGGAGCAAAGAGAAGATTTCACCAATAAAAACAGCCGTGGTTTGCTGAAGAATGGGTTTGTGGGAGCTCCATACCCACAAAAAACCGAAGGGTATCGCCTCTTGTACCTTAAGCTCGTGTTGAAGACAGGGCTGAAATCATCTAAAACAAATCCGACCTATCTCTGAGTGGTTTTGAGCACATCACCTGTGCACGAGAGAAGTACCGAATCTCAAGGTGAGGGTGATTTGTTGCCTTCATGGCTATCAGAACTGAAGAACGGTGTCATAAATATGCCGGCTTCAAACTGTTCTTCCCTCCCTGCTGTGCTGACAGAGGACAGACCTGACAGCTGCAATAAAGTGACTGATGAATTCCTTCAACCACCAGCTAGTCATTCAGCGGAAAATAACCTGCCAATGCCCATTTTCTTGCTATTTCTGCAGTTATCAACAGGCAACATGAAGTGCTAACCAGACTGCAAAATACTGTACCCGATCAAATTACTGAATTAATAAATAGTGCATTGATAATGTTTCTCGCCTCTAGAAACAAAGGGTAGTAAGGTATGGTCATGCCAATGTTTGCTCTCATTTGCAAACCTCCTCCTGCTCAGTGTCAGCTTCCTGATCCCAGGGAACCAGCTTTTGCTGTAAGCAGCTGGTACAGATAATTTCCATTACCAAGTTCCTGTACCAAAAGGGATTATCAGATTCAGTGTTGTGCCTGGTATGAGAAAGGTGGGTTTAGATGTGAGACAAGCACCTGAGATCTCCTAGAGCCTTTGAAATGCTGCTCTTTATCCCTGTTGCACCACTCGTTGAGTGTGCACCAGTAATGACAATCAAACTTGCACTACATGAGACAGGAAAGAATGAATAAGATCTCTGCAGTGAGGATTTGGAAAAATTGTATTTCAAATTATATTCATTGAAATATTAATCTGGGGTAGTATTATTTTTCCTTTAGTCATTGAAAAGCTAGTTCTTCAAACAAAACTCTGTTTTGAAAGATCTTAGAAATAAAGTTTCCATAAAGAAACACTTCTGTTACACCTTAAAATGGCTGCATTTTCTTTGATTTCTTTTTTAAATCAAAAACAACAAAATGGAAACATCAGCTGTGATGGTGCTAGAATGTATGTAGATGGGCATCATCATTCAGAGCATAATTAGTACTCCTGAACTGCTATTTGCAGTTATCTGTTGTATTTAAACCCACTTCTTAAAATTACTTATTTGAAGAGATGTCTCCCAAATTTATCATCTCCTTCATGGCAGCTGAAATTTCTGATACCATCTGAGAGAAATATGGAAAGCTGAAGCCCAGAGCTACGGAGATGAACAGCTATGGCTTAGCATGCTTGGCTTCAGATAACAGTAGTGTGGAACTGGAGGTGCTGGCAGGACATAGAACTGCAAACTAAGGTTGGAAGGCATTTCTGCCACAGATCCAGTTCTTCAGATCTGTTTGAACCATGCTGAGCAGAGAGGAAGCACTGCCTCCCTTCAGCTGTTGGCACTGCTCTTCCTTATGAGGTCCATAAAAAATTTATTGCAGCCAAAATGATACTGAAGCTGTCCCCTTCAGTTAGTAATCCACTACTTATCCATAAATAATGTTAATGTGGATACGCTATGGTGCACATTTCGCTTCTCAGCTGTTGGATCCAACCTGGTCCACCATACTCTTCATTGACCTCCTGGCTCAGTTCACCTCTACTCTGTGGATTACTATGGCTGTATTACCACTGGGTTTAGTCTTTTGTCCTCACTGAAGAGGCAAGCTAACCCAATTGTTCCTTAATTATGACATTTCCCTTCGTAACTTTAATTTACATTTTTATCACATTTCTAGTTTGTGGTTGTAATTTAAACTCCACCCCTTAAATGATCCATACTCACTAATGCTATTTAATGACAAATATTGGGGCCTGATGAGAGGAACACAACAGCTTTCCACTGGAATCAGTGCAGGGGAGGTGCACGTGGCACAGAAAAATAGTCACCTGGTCCACAGCACTTGTAGTTAAATGAGGCTTTGCAGAACAAGAAATGACAATGATCCTTGAAGGCAGATGAGCACATGAAAACCTTTAAAAAATTATATTCAATATATCTTTTTAAGATCCTTCTAAAATCAATATAAGAGCCAAAAGTTGTGCTGAAACTGGAGAGCTAATTTTTCACTATCCAAAATACATCCAAATTTAAATTAACTGTGGGTTTGAGGTCTAACTTCTGCAAGGTTAGACCCTGTTCTTGCTATAGAGAGTTGAAAACTGGAAAACATACTGCTCACAATGCGCCTGAAGGATCTTTTACTGAAATGATATCAAATTCAGAAGAAGTTTCAATGATCTATCCACATCCAACACAATTCATTCCTTTCCTGGACATTTTCAAATCATCTCAGATATTACTTATCCTTAAGGCTCATAAATACTCTTCTCAGGAATACTGGTCTTGCTATTTAGACATACACTGCATTTCAGAAGGGCACCAGTATTAAAATGTCTTTTTTCCTTCTCCCTTTTCCACTAAAGACTCCCACTTACTTTGTCCTTTTCAAAGAGTACACGTCACATTCTTACTGTTACACAGCTTCGGTCAGTGAGATCTGAGTATTTGTCAGGAGTACAGCCTACATTTTCACCAAAGAATGTTTATTCACAAAGAAAATTTCGAGTCCTGAAGAAAGGTTTAGTTTCAATGAATAAATGAAAACACAGGTGGTTCCACATTTCTTCTTAGACTATGTATACATGCAAGCAAGCTGTCCTGGGACACACAGTTTCCAAGGATCAAAAATATTTTTTGTAGCTGTTGCTGGTTTTCCTGGTAAACTACTCTTTCCTGAAGGACTGCCTAGATTTACTATGTGGCCTGTGTCTGGGGGTTGTATAGAAATACAGTTTTGTCAAGTTCTTACAATGATTTACTATGAAGAATCAAAGAAATGCAGTGATGGTTCTAACTGCACTGACAGATAAATAGGATTCTCAGTTGTCTACGTTGAAAATTGCAGGTAGCCAGACTTCCTGGAAATATCTTCCTGCAGAAACATCTTTCTGACAGTCAGATTTCCTTTCTCACACACAGTTCTTAAGTCAGGATTTGTGCTGATCAAGTATTAATACCTATTTTTAGGCACAGCAGCAATTTTACTTGGCCAGAGGGTAAGTTTCTTTTATTTCTGAAGGCGTATCTAGGAAGCTCTCATCTTAAAATACAGCTTCCAACTTGGGTAATTGCAAACTCTTCGCATCCTCCTCTAATTTAAATTGTTATGGAATTCTTCCTGTCCCAAGTGACTTGTTATGAAATCTTTGTCATGCATTGTACTAAATATAGGCTATGCCTATGCTGTGCAATCCAAAATCATTTTTCACCTCCTAGCTCCAGGTGTATGCCCCAATAACACCCTGACTTTCTCTTGGATGAGCTCTGAAAATGCATCCTTTTTTGTTATGCTTTGATTTCCACAAGAAGGGAGCCTGGGCAGGCAGGTGGGCAGGGAGCTGCAGAGTGCTTCCACAGGAAGCACAGAACTCAAGGAATTAGGGTTGCCAAGATCAAATGCCATAAAGCACATCTATGCTGCAGTAAATTTTATCCTGTTTCACATTAGTGAATAGATTCATGTAGGTGCAGGAATCAAAGAATAGATCTATCTATTTGATGTGTTTCTTACAGCTAGGAATACATCAGTATATCAAATTTCAGTGGAAAACTTATGCTGAGAATGCAGTTACTGCAGACTGAGTTTTCACTATTTAACAGCCTTTCACTGATCCACTAAGTCAGCTATTATGCAGAACAAATATTTATTTCTACACTGCTCATTTTTAACAAACATTTGCTGTAGGTAGTGCTGTATGCATACAGTCTCTGAATATCAGCTTCATTCAGCTGTTAAACTCATGTAAGAAGAAAAACCTTTGCAGAAGCTGACAGTCACCTCTGAGGTTCTCATTTTATCTGCTGTATTAGCATTACTGAAAATTAGATCCAGTATTATTACTGTGTACAACAGTAGTTCTCATCCTGTATTTTAGTCTCTGACCTTCTAAATTAGATAAAGGTGCACAATCATATCATTACAAAAACTACTCCCTCATTCTTTGTCAAGGAGAGTCTGTTTGAACTGTGCTGGGTAGAATGGGCTCCACTCATTTTTCATATGTTTGGATGTTGTGAGATTACAAATATATATATGCTAAGATCCAACTTCCTATACACACAACATCCAAGTTTTGTAAAGATAAATTAACTTGTTAAAACTTCCACTAGCAAAATCTTGAAGTTTCTGCTGTTGTTTTGGAAACACCTGGATCCACTCCTGATTTTGCAGCAAACTGTGACGAGGAGTTAGAGGGACCTTATTCCAGAAATCATATTGGCAAATCGATTATCTATTTATTAGATAAAGTTTAATCTTACTGTATTTACATATCATGACAAAACTCATACGGACCCACTGCAAACAAGGTAGGGTACCCTGTTTTTTGTGCTTGCTCCTTAGTTCCCTAATTATTTTGCTCTTTGTTTGGCTCACGTAGAGTTAAAATGAATGGGTTACATATAGAGCAAAGCTATTATCATAAACGGAATCCAGCTCTCAACAGTTGTTATGGAACGCTGGAAATGTTTGAATAGGCTTGTATTGCAAGGAACTGACTGGAGTTGGCTTTCTAAATTATCAGTAAAGCTCCCACCCTTCAGTTGAACGGTGTAGTTTAATTTTAGCATAGCCAACAGAGAGTTAACAAAGAAACTGCCTCCCTCTAACACAGCAGTGGAGCAGTTCCTAGGAAGTGACACCGACAAATATATTCTAATATCCTTTCTAAAGCCCAGTGCATTATGCAGCTGAGCACTGAAAGTGTAAGAAGAGGGCTTCAGACAAGCACATACTAATTTCATCAAGACTAACTACAGATTAAAGTGTATTATCACCTGAATTTGACACAAAGTACATTGAGCTTTAATTTTCTACAACATTTTTTTTATCAATTATGATTATTACCTTCATACTGAAATTTCCTAAAATCATTTTAAACATATCCCACATATCTACAAAAATCTTCCTTCTTGTGTTAGGCATGAAAATTTGTCATTTTCCCTTTGACTCAAAGTTGTATTCATCAAAAGAATTAGTTCTTTGCAGTGCACATTTTCCTATAATGATCCTGAGACTCCTTTTGTTCTAGAGACCTTTCCAATGGAATAAGCCTGTGAGTAGATTCTTTGTATAAAATCAGAACAAAGCAACGCTTATGCTCTTGCTTTTGAATAGATAATTATAAGACAACAAGATAAAGAAATCTGAAATTGACTTAATATAATGACTAGCATCAGAATAAGGAAGAAAAAAGCAAGTTCTGAAAAGACAGAAGTAGTACATGGCAACAGATAGAAATATAGGTAAGGATAAAAAACATGGAGAGTTTCAAGAGAGCAGTATTATTTAATACCTTTTACCTGTGAGCTTTAAATCTCAGACACATGAGCTGTTCCATGATAATTTCCACTACTAACCTACAACAAGTACCACAGTACTTGCTGCCACTTGCTGCAAGGTGATCAGCAGCAAAAATGTCTTTACCATACCTTAACGTTCACTCTCCAAAACTCTGCTCACAAAGGCAATGGCAAGAAACCCCAGCAGGAAGAAAATAAAGGATAGAGTATGAAAACTCTAATTTATCAACTGATAATCATCCATAATGAGTGCTCCCTGACCTACAAGTTACATTACCTTAACTACTCTGTCTATAATTACAGGAGACAGACAGAGGAGACTACTGATCTAAGCTGCATCAGTATGCAGATACATACATTTCTATCTCATTTTCATTAAACTCAGACAATATTTCTAAGTTCCTTGAGTGATCTTGGATTTTGATGACAGAATAGTTCATCATTTGCAGGGGCTGAACAGTTCTGCAGTATGATTGTTTTCAAAATACACAGCATAGAGATGAGATCTGCAGTGCAGACACTACTCTAAGACAAGGCTTAAAGCACAGAGAAAGCTGCATGCTAGTTTTTCAAAGATAGAAGAGACTTTATAACCTATTTCCTTGTTCATCCTTTTCCTCTCTTAATGGGTTTAAGACTTTCTTCAGGGAAAAAAATCTTTTTCAGAAGTTTTAACAGTTTAGAATAAGAACGTGAACAGTGTGAATGGTAGACCTAACTGGGTAACATTATGTAAAAACATCTCCGTAATGCCCAGAAAGAGAAAATGAAGTAGTAGAGTATGACTATATAAGCATAATTTAACTTGATATTAGACAGAAAAATAACGCAAATAAGCTTGAAATGTAGCTGAGTTTAAACTGCTTGTACACTTCACCCCAGCAAACAGGCAATTCCAAAGCACTTGCATTGTCCTACAGAGATATGTGTCTCGATGCTACCAACAGCACAATCCTGTGCCAGTTCTTGTAAAAGAACCACAGATATTTTACCTCAAATCCAGTTTTAAAAGCTCTTCACTTTAAAAACTATTTTTAAGTTGAAAACACGGAAGATGGAGAGACTTTCTGTTGAGCATTTAGCAGGAGTTTCTTCTGTTTACTGTGGTTGTAGGTGTCTGAGAAGGCAGATGAGACTGGAAATGGCTGATCTGCCTAGCGAAGAAATGAGCCCACTATAGCTATCATAGGCAACATCACTGTGAACTAAGTTATTTACAAAACTGTATATGATCCTGGTTGGTCCTGATCTCCTTAGGTCTGACTTTTTATTCAAACAAATTGTTAATAGATCTTTCCAGCACGTATCCAAATAAAATACAGTGTTTCAGAACCAGGGAAAAAAGATCCAGAAATGTGCTTTCTGAGAAAAATCCTTAATTTAGTAATCTTCACAGGGAAGAAGTCACTGTGAATGTTCTGGAGGTTGTGGCTCAGTGCTCTGAATGGCTGCAGATAGTAATTGCAGCTTGACACCAGCAATTATTTCATTTTTAATTTTTTCACTTTAAGATGTAACTTATCATCATATATCATCAAGCCACAGAAGTTTCATTTTACTTAAATGTACAAATACAGATGTATAGAATGATGCTTTAAACATAAAAAGATTCTGAACTTTCTAAAATTGCTATCTAGGCCGGTGAGCAGAGATACAGATATGCAGTGTGCAATAAAACAGATGAGAACCTTTCCATATGGGAGCCCATCTGATTTCCAAATCTATAAATTTTCACTCCTTCTGGAATCTCCTTAGCCACAGGCAAGTAATTACTTGATGAGGGCAGATTTTTATATTACAGAGCAGTGATAACTTACAGCATACAAAGCACTGTAGCTTCCTGAAAGTCAACATATAGTTTAATGGCTGCTTTAACTTATACTGAATATTAGCTGTCCTATTACAAAGCCATAGGAGTCAGGGATTAGTGGACATGTAAGAACTGCCATATCAAAATGATTTCCTGCTGTTAGTCTATGATGAATTTGAGCACAAAAATTGTCTTTGTTCACATACAGAATGGCCACATCTCTCAGACCTGTGCTTTTTTCATTTGATGCCATTGGAAAAGAGATGGGAACTTCCTCCGTTGCAGTTTGTTGCAGCATCTGAGGCATGGACTAATATATGGGGGATCCAAATTGCTTATTACAGGTTTTAACATCCCTCATATACGTTCACAAGTTTTCTCTCTTAACTTCCCTACCCACCTTTACATGTCAACAAAACATTCCACAAACACTCCTTAACCATGCATGCAGGTGCTTATTCCATCAGAGTCATGAGTTGTCCCAAGCCACACACTCTTCCTTCAATCAGGGTCATCATCACGTGGCTGTCACACAGCTTACTTGAACTTGTTTTCCTTTTCTTCTGGAGCATCCTTGGTTCTCAGCCTTCCTTTCTCATGCTGTTTATCTTGCTCCAGAGCTTCTGCTCTGCATATTCTCTCTTCTACTCCTGTAGTTTGTGCTTGTTGCAGGGCACCATTGAAAATAGCCTGGGCCCATTCACTCGACTACTATCCATTAGATAGTTATGAGAGTTAAGATTTCCCCCCCTTCTCCATACAGAAGAGTCCCAGGTCTCTCAGCCTATCCTCATAAAGGAGATGCTCCAGGCTTCATCTTTGTGGCCCACTGCTGGACTCTCTCTAGAAGTTTCCTGTCTTTTCTGAACTGTGAATCCCAGAACTGGACACAGTACTCCTGGTGTAGCCTCACAAATACTGAGTGGAGGGGAAGGATCACCTCCCTTGCCCTGCTGGCCACGTTCATTTTCGTGCACACCAGAATACCATTGGCCTTTGTGGCCACAAGGACACACTGTTGGCTCATAGCCAACCTGCTGTACACCAGAATACCCAGGTCCTTCCCTAGTAGGGTGGCAATAGTAGGGTGGCAAAGTCCTTAGCTACAGCAGATGAGAACAAGCCCAAACACAACAGCCACAGACACAAAGGAAAAGTTACTTACCTTTAAAAGGCCTCAGGAAGGTAGGAGTTTCCAGCAAAAAGCATCCTCACCTCCACTGCTGGCCCCTAAATGGGGTCAGGGAGGGGTGGATCCTAGCTCCACTCCTTCAAGTCACTCAGATGCACTGCATGCACCTGAGCTCCCCTGGGTTGCTCTTGCCTTCCCACCAGGTGCTCAATCACTGCATTAGGCTATGACTTAGCATTTCTGCTACACTGTTAAACTGTCAGTTTCCATTAAACTGCTGGTTGCATTATTAATGTGAGCTTTTTACCCTGGGAATTTTGTCAACATGGAGCTCAGTATAGGATCCCATATTCAGCAGAACAATATAGCAGGAGCACACAAGAATAGTTTTGTCCATCACTGTGGACCTTCTATGCCTACAGAGTTTAGAAGGATTGCTATCAGTATCTTCCCAAGCAACGTACAGGTATACAGCAAGGCACAAAAGACAGTCTGTTTTGTTTTCCATATTCTTCCTACACCTGAGGAGTATCATTATCAGGAGTATCGGGCAGATGAGGTCAGCATCCACAAAACTCACAAGTCTACTCTATTCACATGCAGCTTCCATGCCTCTTGTCTAAAAAAATCTCTCACCTGAATCTTGGATTGATGCATTAGTTCATT